>JAEQML010070504.1:0-16742 GCA_016904865.1 Pissodes strobi | reverse complement strand
ATATCATTATAAACAAACGGAGAAAAAATTATGTATTCAACAGCAAAGTAGATTGACTGCGGTAGCTGAATTCCTAGCCTCCCTACGCTCGGCTATGAACTATCAACCGTGGCAGTCAATCTACTACTTTGCTGCCTAGTAAAACAAATAACTATTTTCTCCCATTGACAGCAAATATTTATTTTGCAGACACATATCAATCAGCAAAGTATTACTTTTCCTGCCTAGGCAGCAAAATGATAAGTCTCCATGGGAATAAAACATTTGACATTTTTTGACAAAAAACATTTATTAATTATTTATTAACAATTACATAATACTTTTAACAAGGATTTAAAATCACATTTTCAGTTGTTATTATCATTAATATTAAAATTACTACAAATATGAATAAACAGGCCACCTTTTCTTTCCTCAGCTATCGTTCTCTTTACATTCACTATATTACTAGTTTGATTTACCTCATAATTAAATTTTTTTCGCAGATACTGGCTATTGAATCCTCAATGTACAGGGTGGCCCATGTATGAGGTTCCTATACCTTATCTCGAAAAGTATAGTATTTGCAAAAATAGTCTTGTACAAAAATTATTTGCCTTAAAACGATCCTCATTTTTTTAGCATTTGTTCAGCTCTCAACTGATGGTATACAAGGTGATAGAAAAAAAACACCTTTATTTAAATGACACACCCTGTATTTAATTATATTTTCCGATAACCGTTTCAATGGCTAGTTCAATGATATAAATAAACATGGGTCTGAGAAGCGCCGTTTCGGACTAATTAGCGATTATAATCAGAATTAGGGTTGTGTTTCAATGGCTATAGCCATGACGCTAATTGAGATTCTAAACTTTAATAAACGGATTCGTTTAAATAAAATAGTGATTTCTCTCAGCAAATACAAAAATTTCAAATATCAAAAAATTTACCAGTGTTGCCAAGTTTCGTAAACCGTTATTTTTCTATGGTTTTTCAAATGGGACTGCCTGTATATTATTATATTGTTAAATGGAGATATCAATAGCAATTTTAAAAATATATATTACTATGGGGTTCTGACTTACCGTTTTGAAACAAACTGACGATTATCTCCTGGCAGTGGTGAATATTTCCACACTAATGCATCAAAATTGTATTAACGTATACAAACTTACGTAATATATAAGAAAGATATATGTAAATAACTAAAAATTAATTAGGGTACCATGGCCTCATCAACAGTATGGGTCCCAACTTTAGGTGAATATCTTAGGAAATTTTGACTCAATAGTGTAAACAAAGGATGAAATTTAGCAAATTTATCACTAGTAATCAAATTGTCGTTATCTGCATTATGTGATCAAACCTATCTTTGGAAAGCGCCTCTGAAACAAGAATGTTTTTACATCTTTATCCTGTTCCCAAAACATTTTACGTATCGGATATGGTATATAACCGCTTAAAATTAAAATACCAACGAAACATTTCTCGGACAGTAACTGGTTTGTTATTTTTATTTTTTTTGCCGCATAATGATTCATTTCTTCAATGAGTAAGTCAAAAACGTTTTCATCAAAGAAATTAAAAAACAAGGAGACCGGTGAACTGTCATTTGCATCCTCTAAGTCAAATTGTTGACATGAATCAAAGTTACATGGCTCATATGGAATATGAGTCCAATTATAAACTTTGGCAACTTTTGGAGCGGATTTTGACATTTTTGGAATAAGTTGAGCCAGAGGAATGTTGTCATCTTCCGAATCCGAATCTTACAGAGGTACCCGTATTTCTGCTGGAGCCCTGAGCTTAGCAGAGAGTAAATTGTCAGGGCACATCGTATCTTCCTGGCTTGAATCCTCGTCGGTTTCACAGTCGTCGTCGGGCGGTAACATGACAATGTCAGCTGAAGGATGATGCGGAAAATCGTGTTTCTCGAGCATTGCTAATGCTTCATGCATTGAAAAAACACTAAAAATGAAAAATAGAGGTTATTTTAGATTTTACTTTACCCATTACTTACAAAATAATATAAGTAATCAAATTTTTATTTCGTAAATTAGCTCTTATTCCTAACGGCCTATATAAAGGACGGCAATAAATGGCGGCTTGCTGCCAACGACTAGCATGCCTTATTGTTGTTATCAGTAAATATATTGTTATTTTGGTATATATACATGAAAATAAAGCTAACACTAATAAGTTATTGAATGTTTCTTGAGTAATACACTTACCTAGCAAACTTGATGTTCTATTCGGCCATTTTTATTAACTTTTATAATTAAGTTAAATAAAAACATGCTGCGCTGCGCAAGCAATATGGCGTGGAACTGTCAAATAAGGTTCTTCCGAAACTCACTTATAGATGACAAGCCAAATTTCTCACTATTGGCGTGCGCAGTTATTTTTAAAGATGCCGCTCTATTAGTAGGACGTCAGGGTTATCTGGGTTAACATGTGCTCACTGGTTCCGTTTATAAGATGAGGAAGACAAAAAGGGGGAAACAAGAATTCCCAAGAATGAAAATACAAAAGAATTATTGCGGCTCCAAATAGATGGGTCGAAATAGGTTTGGCGACTATACATATACTGTGTGTCGGTAAGTTTCAATACATGTTTATTAACTATTTACGCATTTCACAATCCATTTACAGTAGCTTATAAAACTTTACCACAATTAATGAATACTTGAAAAATAATGCTGTTTAAAATTGATGTTTTTTTGTCGAACTGCAGATTGGTCCCGATATATTTGTCGGACAGCTATACCACAAGTCGAGTACTTGTTTTACATATATGATTCTTTTTTGTCCGACAGTTATTCATACATTTTTTGAATTCTTGAAATCGATGATTTTCCCGCGTCGGACTGGAAAATCGGAAAACGTAATTTGTCGGGCAATTGGATATTTATTTTCTACATATTTTTATTAAGTAATCCTGAAAAAATCAGCTCGTTATCCATAAATTTTTTTAACTCATGAATTGGATATGTTTGAATTGTCGGACACCCTTATCGACCCAAAATTTTTGTCGGACACTTTTTTTTCGCGTGTTTCATAAACTTGCCTCGCGATTACAATAAAAATAAAAACAGTATCCATAAATTTTTTGCCCTACGCAAAATGATCGGCTTTCGGAAAAGCTGGAAAGCACTACGAAAGTCTCATAAAGGGAAAAGGTGGTAGACTAGCCGCAATTAAGCCACGCAAAAATTTCCAAGACAGTATTAATAAATACAACTTTATGTCGCTGGGCACTTACACTATTACAATTGCTTAAATCATTATTGTTATGTTCGTTAGGTTTTCTTCTACTTCAACTAAATACCTACATTTTGAACAAAAAAATCCAAATTTGGCTACAACGTAAATTTTGTATTAATTTTTAGTTATTTACATATATCGTTCATATATATTACGTAAGTTTGTATACATTAATACAATTTTGATTCATTAGTGTGAAAAAATCACCACTGCCATGAGATAATTGTCAGTTTGCTTCAAAACGGTAAGCCAGAACCACAAAATATTCTATATTTTTAAAATTGCTATTGATATGTCCATTTAACAATATAATAATATACAGGGTGTCCCATTTGAAAAACCATAGAAAAATAACGGTTTACGAAACTTGGCAACACTGGTCAATTTTTTTACTTATTTGAAACTTTTGTATTTGCTCAGGAAAATCACTATTTTGTTTAAACGAATCCGTTTATTAAAGATTAGAAAATCAATTAGCGTCATGGCTATAGCTGTTGAAACATAACCCTAATTCTGATTATAATCGCTAATAAGTCCGAAACGGTGATTCTCAGACCCATGTTTATTTATATCATTGAACTTGTCTTTGAAACGGTTATCGGAAATTATAATTAAATAAAGGGTGTGTCATTTAAAAAAAGTTGTTTTTTCTATCACCCCGTATACCATCAGTTGAGAGCTGAACAAATGCTAAAAAATTGAAGATCGTTTTAAGGCAAATAATTATTGTACAAAACTTTTTTTGTAGATAGTATACTTTTCGAGATAAGGTATAGGCCCCTCATAAACGGGCAACTCCTGAATTTACAAGTAAAGCGGCAGAAGTTCTACAGAGGCAGTGTCCCGTATATCCTTTAGCATATGGCAACTCTAAAAAGACATCTATTTCTTTATGAAATTTATGGATACTAACAAATTGCTTTACGGACTTACCTCTTGTGTATTTAGAAAAAAATCTTGTGTCTTTTATTATAGCAGGCCGAAGAGATATTTTCTAACAACATCTAAATATTCCATTATTACGAAAGTCCTTGAATTCTTCGTCTTTATGTTTAATACCAGTTGTTTATTTTTCATATATTATGCAGACACACAGTATAATTTTAAATTCAATAGTTCGTCGCAGCGATAGGCACTTGAAATTCCAAAAATCAATATAACTTAAGAGAATAAATTAGAAGTATTTTCACTTGACCGTAAAATATATAATTTAAAACTTACTTTTGCTACTATATAGTCATCATCTCGAGCATCCAGTATAAAGTTCTTAATATCTTGGTTTTCAAAAATTCGGGAATTCTTTGCCTTGCAGCCTTCGGATGCCCGTTTTAAATATGCCTGCAATTTCAAATATCTTCCTATATCTACGCTATTTTTAACATTCATAGTTGCCTTCAACATGGAATATATAGACCAAAGTGCAGAACTCTTCATCGTTTTAGATAATTCAGCAAAATAAGCAATTAATATATTCCCCGAAAAAGTCTTCACATTTTTCTTCATGCAAAAATCCATAAATCGAATATAATTTCTTTCAGATTTCCTACGAGACTTCTCCGGCAGCAAACTTAATTCAATATTTTTGCCACCTCTTCTTTTTTCTGGAGCAGCAAGTACTTCTAAGTCGCTATCACTGTCCATGATATAAATATACCGATATTTTTCCACGAAACTGGCAGAAATATAATAGGTTGTCAAACTAAAATTATTATTATGGACATATACATATCCATAGTAACCAACCGTTGTGGGAATAATAATAATTTGCAAATATATAATATACATATATCATTATAAAAAATCAGAGAAAAAATTATATGCTCAACTCGACAGCAAAGTAGATTGACTGCCTAAAGCAGGACACGCACTGACTCGACTGTACAGTACACGTGATAGGAGTCAATACTTCTTTATCGAATCTCAATTTATTTTACTTATTTGAGCCGGTTCCGATATGTTATAATCAATTTTAATAGATTTGGTTAGTTTGGGCTAGTCGTCGAACCAACTTTTAATTAGTTTCACTTAATCTCAATTTATTTTAGTCATTTGAACCGGTTCCGATACGTTAGATTCAATTTTAATAGATTTTGTTAGTTTGGTTTAGTCGTCCAATTAACTTTCGGGTAGTTTCACTTAGTCTCAACTTATTTTAATAATTTGAATCGGTTCCGATACGTTAGAATCACTTTTAATAGATATAGTTAGTTTGGGTTAGTCGTCTAATCAATTTTTGGTTAGTATTTTAGTCATTTGAACCGGTTCCGATACGTTAGAATCAATTTTAATAGATTTGGTTAGTTTGGGTTAGTCGTCCGATCCACTTTCGGTTAGTATCGCTTGGTCTCAAGCTATTTTTTAAATCATTTGAACCGGTCCCGACACGTTATAATCAATTTTAATAACTTTGGTTAGTTTGGGTTAGTCGTCTAAACAACTTTCGGTTATTTTCACTTAGTCTCAACTTATTTTAGTCATTTGAACCGGCTCCGATACGTTACAATCAATTTTAATAGATTTGGTTAGTTTGGGTTAGTAGTCGAAACTTCCGGTTAGTTTCACTTAGTCTTAACCTATTTCAGTCATTTGAACCAGTTCCGATATGTTATAATCAATTTTTATACATTTGATTGGTTTGGGTTAGTCGTCGATTCAACTTTCGATTATTTTATTTAGTCTCAACTTATTTTAGTCATTTGAACCGGTTCCGACACGTTATAATCAATTTTGATAAATTTGGGTTAGTCGTCTAATCAGCTTTCGGTTATTTTCACTTAGTCTCAACTTATTTTAGTCATTTGAACCGGTTCCGATACGTTATAATCAATTTTTATAGCTTTGATTAGTTTGGGTTAGTCGTCGAATCAACTTTCGATTAGTTTTATTTAGTCTCAACTTATTTTAGTCATTTGAACCGGTTCCGATACGTTGGAATCAATTTTACTAGATTTGGTTAGTTTGGGTTAGTCGTCTAATCAACTTTCGGTTAGTTTCACTTAGTCTCAACTTATTTTAGTTACTTGAACCGGGGTTCCGATACGTTAGGATCAATATTAATTGATTTAGTTATTTTGGGTTAGTCGTCCAATCAATTTTGGGTTAGTTTCACGTTTCACTTCGTCTCATAAAAAATTAATAATTATTTACCAATTCCATAAGAGGCAAAGAGGGACAGAGAGATTCATATACTTTATGTCTCTTGCGAGATGAAAATTCCAAAACCTGACCATTCATGGCCTTGAAAAATGATTCTCATGAAACCAAAGAATTTTTCACTGCTTTCCTTCAAATGTATGTATTTTAGTATTTATTTGAATTTAATTACCCAATGTTTATTTCTGATTTTCAATTCACCATAATTTTTGTTTGTTTTATTTTTCGACCTGCGAAATTTCTACACCATGTGTATACTCTCCTTCTAGAAATTGCGTATTTGCATTGTTTCAATGTGTTTATTAATTCGTTTTCCTTAACAATCACTAATAATCAGCATAGCATCCGATTTTAACCAATAAGCAAAATAAATAAGCAAATACGGTACTGTAATTCGAAAATTAAATATCCTTAGTACGGTGCCGGATTCTGTCCTCGGTGAGAGAGCGACATAGTGACTTTCATCTTTTTCTGTTCCGGGGCAATACTTCATAGGTGCCGCGGCTGGCCGAAAGAGTTCCAGGTGATTTTTTTACTAAGCTGTGGTAATAGTACCTATGTTATGTAATAAGTGCTGAGAATAGCACTTTTCATATGCGTGTGACAGTTTATGGACACAAGGCGTTGGCATAAATCACATGAATGTGAAAAATGCTTTTTAAATGCGTCTCACTCTACACTCTTTCTTTAATGACATGCGGAACTTTATTTTCTTTTCAGTACTCGGATAACAATTAAATATATAATTTATATGCCTTTAAATCTAATTTATTATCTAGGTTAATAAAACATAATATTTACCTATTCACACGCATGCCATGTGGAAAATATGCTTTCAGAAGGCGTGTTAAAAGAATAACTTTTAGGAGAAGTAATTAGTGTAGTTTTAATCATTTTGTAGCCAGCCGTAGAAAAACGCTTTACTTTTGCTAATCTAGATTTGATTGCCAATACTTTCAAAGGTAAATCAAGTAATATCATTATTTCCACTCTAGATAACTAATGTTAAAATAAAAATAATTTTTTCCTAAATGTTCTTAAAATACACTTTTATTTGTTTTACTTTTCAAAATCAACTGAAACGCATTTATAGTTAATACTTTTATATGCACTGATTTATAATTTTGTGCCTAAAAGATAACCGAAGCAATGTTATTCTCTAGCATAAATTTTACTGTCTAATGCACGGTGAAACATAATTTATTGTATTTGTCACAGAATGCTCTGGCACGATATAGATTCTAGTATTCCCAACCTATATGGCTCAGGGACCAGCATGTAGATCCGAGAATTCTCTTCTTCAAACACTAAATTGAAACTATTTATAACCCTCTTTGGGCGAAATAAAACAAACCACACAGACAGAAAATACAAGGATTCCACTGAATCTGGACGGATATACTGAACTATTTAAATAACAAACTTTCAGTTGTATTTACGAGTGACTGGTTGAATTCAGAGAAATCATTCCCTAAATTGATTCGCCAAGAATGAGAACGAAACGTTTACTGTTATAAAGGAATTTACTCAAGGATTTCTGCTTTCCTCTTTTCAACGTGTTTACTTTGGCTTTGGAAAAGATCCTTCGTTAAAAGCAAATCGCTGACCTGAGAAACGAAACTGTATTTTACTGCGAAGTGAGGCAAAATGTTTCGTCTGGTATTACGACAGCTACGAGGCAGTTGTATTTTTTTATTATAAGCAAAAAGAAGTCGGTCTACACTGTTTAATGAATAAAATATATTCTTTCAATAGAAAGCTTACTTATATCATCATAAAAGCAGTCGGGAGACCATGAGTTACAAAATACCGATTCGTAGTTATTCAGAAACTATACAATGCAAATTATATCAAATGAAAATATAACCTTATTTTATCAAAAGTAAAATAAAATACCGATATTAATTCGTCCAAAAAATAAATTGGGTTGCTGCTTGTTGAAAAATAAATTCAAATATGGTACATAATTTGTTTAACCTCACTCGCTTCGCTTTTTGTGACATATATAAAATAGGTACCATTAAGTGGCCTATACACATGCAGGTAAGTGTTAAGACTTGCCTGTACAGGTCGAGACACGCGAGTAAGTACGAATGTGTATGTGTCAACAAGCGGGTACGGACAGTGTAAACTTTGTAGTCTCGAGCCGCGAGTCATCGAGCCAGCCTATGGCCGTCATACGTGTTCCATGTCTTTACGTTCTAGCAAAACTCCTCTAACGCCTCGGTGGTGCAATAGGCAGGGTGCTTGACTGTCATTCCTGCGCTGCGAGTTCGATTCCCACCGGTCGTGACAGATGTTTTGTTTACCTTTTTGTTAAAGATATGTTTTTTTTTATTAATTTACCTTTTTCCTTAATTTTGGGTTAGTTTGGGTTAGTTTCTGTTAGCCTTGGGTTAGTTTTGGTTAGCACTTGGTTAGTTCTTGTTGATTGAGCCCCCGTAGCGAGCGAAGCGAGCGGAGGGACATGCAAAGCCATTATAATACCCCGGCTGTTGAATCGTAACTAGGGATTTAGCGTCTCGTTTAGTTACAATATGTGCTAGCCCAACAAACGAAAAAATTGGCGCCAGATTTCTCGTTATGTTCCTCAGCTGGCTCGCGGCTCAACGGCTCGAGACTACAAAGTTTACACTGTCCGTACCCGCTTGTGTATGTGTCATAACTCACGGCGCGTTCAGTTCCAAGCGCGGCTCGAAGCGAATCAGATTGCGTCTGATTTTTAGAGTAAGTACGAAGGCCAACTTGTCAGTGTATGTTCAGTTTTCGTTACGTTTCGCGCCAAGACTGTTTCTACGTGATTTTCGTGGCAGAATACTCGCTGAAAAAAATGGCAAATTCTAGACTATCAAAGAAACACGAAGACATTATGAGGGAATTCATAGAATTATATAAAGACAATCCGTGCTTGTAGAATATAAAATCAAAAGAGTATTCCAATAAAATATTAAAAGAAGAATCATACAAAATTTTAGTTGAGAAGTTGAAGGAAATTAACGAAGATGCAGCAAAGGAAGACGTTATAAAAAAAATTAATTCAATTCAATTAATTAAATTAACATGCGAGTATGTATCACGTTTGGATAACCACGACTTCACCCATTTCCGTCTTTTTCTTTTATTTTTTCACATACTTTCAACTGCAAGTACGACAGCAGCGATTGCAATCACACACATTTCTTCGACGTTCATTTTTCGCAGCCCAACTGGCGAACCTCCACGTTTACCTGAATAGTGTGTGGCCGCAATTCGTTTCGCACTTGCTCGCGGACTTATCCGGACGCACTTGCATGCGAACTTGCGTGCTTGTGTATTGGCCACTGTAAGGTTGCTTCTATACGAGGAAAGATTAATAGATGTATTATAAGTTAGATTCTTGCTTTATGGTATTAGTCAATTTGTAAGCATAGTCAAGAGCTTACTTAAGAACTTTGAGAAATCCAATGTTCTTAATTCAGAGAAAGCACTCATGTCATTGCCAAATTAATTGATGGTAGTTCATTTTGGAATAATATTTATTATAAAGAACGGACTAAAATATATAAATATTTCATTTTCGATTTTGGCAATGGAAATGCATCATTTTTTGAAGGTGGCAGGCAATGTAAAATTTTCAATTAAATAAATATATTGGAATTCTCATTTCTTTAATTAAATACAATGTTTCAACTGACCTGTATCTTCAATAGTTATCAAGTGAATGCGTGAAGTTTTGTCAGTATTCACTTGATAACGATTGATGATGCAAATCAATTGAAACGTTGATTAGAAAACAAAGGCAATTGAAATCCAATATATTTTTCACCGATCTGCAATATAATGAAAAGCGCACTTGTTAAAGTTTGTATGTAGTATTATTCATTAGGGCTCGTTAGTTTTGTTAAAGAATTATTGAAAATGTCCCCTTAAACACACTTTATTTAAAAAACTTCACTACATATGTGGCCATAAAATATGAACACTATGAAGATAACTGAAAAACTATAGGTAAAAATGTCTTGCAACTGCATTTTTTTCATTGTTATTGTTCCTTTCAGACTAATTATTTCCCAATCCAAAAGTGCAATTTTCCTTTTTATCTCTTAACATGATTCTATACCATTACAGCTCTGCTTTCTGTTTCAAATTTTCTCCAGAATGCGTATTAAGTAATGATCCTACATCAGCTACTTTCATGAAATTTATGTTTTGAATTTATGCTGTCTGGGTCGCATTATAAGATCCTTTACACAAATAGTGCACTATATAAAAATCGGCCTTTCCTATTGGTCGATCCGCATGGCCCTCCGCTCGCTTCGCTCGCTTAGGAGGCTCAAGAAAAGGAAACTAACCAGGTGCCAACCCAAGTCATACCCAAAATCAAGAAAAAACACTGTTTAGAAACATAATCTTAAAAAAAATAAAAAATAGTAACGGGGTTCGAACCTCGGCCGTCCAGGTGAGATCCAGCAGTATAAACCTCTACACCACGAGAGTTCTTGATAGAAATCGGTTGGATCACGCAGACATATCGTAATACGAGATGGATCGACCAATAGGAGAGGTCGATTTTTACATAGTGCACTATTTGTGTAAATGATCTTTAAATGCGTCTGGGTCTATCATCGGAAAATTTGTGTGTATGGTGTGAGTCAGATCTCAAATCAATATTTTCCATAAAACATTCTACTTCTGTTGATTTCTTGCCAATTGTGTTGCAACACGTTTTTCCTATTAAAGTTAGCAAGCAAGTAAAAATTTTAATTAAAAAAACAAGCCTAACACCGGAGAGTCGTGTTTGAAATACCCGGCTCCGGGAGTGGAGTCGTAGAGCGCCACCAGTACTTACCAACTAAACTGGTAAAGCTCCACTGGTGTTGTACGGGGTTGTTAGGCATGCTTACCAAACAAAGAAATTCAATCTTAACTGAACAAGAAAACACAATCTAAATTTACGCATCAATTTATTAGCTTCGAGGGTTTTTTCCTCAACAGCAAAAATCGTGCAGTGAAATTTTTGCAGTTTTAAGGCAAAGGGATGTCAAAAGACTATAAACAATAATTGTGGTAATATATGATGATTGTACGGAGACCATTTCCGTTGATATCTTGGTACTGTATGCCTTACAACTAAATGCTCTAAACACTACAATCCGAAGTGATCACTTTGGTTTGCCTAAGCTTATTACATATATGTATTAGTGCGCTAGTAGATGCACCAATTGTAAATATAGCGATTATAATATGTATTGATAAAAGGCCACAATAATTATATAAATCGACTCGATAAACAAATGAATAAATGAAGCATAAAATTATTGAAAGCTATCTTAAAGCTTTGCTGTCTATGCTTGATCTATATTCAAAGATTAGGAACGATTATATCAATTTCTCAATTATATCAATCGGTCAGAAAAATAAATGAATAAATAAAATTAATCTATCTTAAACATTGGCCGGCAAGACTAAATTTATATTTAAATACCAAAAATGATTACTAATCGGCAGGAAGATATCAATCATATATATAAAACCTACAGTGCGTCAAGTTCTGGTGTAGGCGCCGGACAGCAAATCCCAGGTACTGCTATGGCACCAGATGGCTCCGAGGGTAAAACTGGCAGTAGTATAGCCCGGTGATAGAATCGGCTGTGGTATAGCCCGGAGATAGAACCCTGTCATAACCCAATACAAAGAGCTATAGCCCCCTTGCATAAATATATTTTCTTAATATAACAAATCCCCACAAAAATTATCTATGGATTTTCAATGACCATTAGGAAATAAAAGAAATACTAAGGTACAGACAACTTGAATATGAAAAAGAAATAGGTATGAACCACCCCAAAAAAAAAACTCCCCCATAGGGTCAAAACTAAAGTCACATTAAAATAAAAATTCAGATATGATAAAAGGGAATAGGTAAAATAACTCATGGAATGCAATGCAAGTGGTGGTCAATGTAAAAAAAGGTTAACACAGATAAAACAATTAAATCGTTAAATTAGTCAAAAAAAACTTTAGCAGTAATTACAGCTCTTGGGTCAGAGGGTGGCTTGAGAATCAACGGCCTCGATCTTGTAAAATGAAAATGAGAAATAGCCATTAGCATCATGGCGTCCACGTGTTTCACAAGCAATAGAAAACCATTAATTCCAGAAAAAGCTTACCTAGTGTAGTATTTCAATCCTGATAAATCGGTCGTGTCAAAACACAAACTAGAAACTCCACCCAATATCCCCTAGAAGGGTAGTATAAAATGCGATACTAAAAGCTGAGTCACTATAACTGCACTAAAGCAAAAACCTTCCTCTAATACCTAAGGGTGTTTCAAGAAGAACTCTGCATCCGTTTCAGTCAATTTGCCTTTCCACTACCACGAGATTAGAGAAAAACAACGTCGAATCGGAAATGTAAGGCCGAGAACTACCGTATCGTATCCTAACGATTCGATACAAGGAATAAATCTAAGATAATAGACGACTTAGTTCTCGTTTATTATGGTTGTAAAACGACGGCGCAAGCCACAATTAATAAGCTGAAATTAAATTTTTCAAGAAATGCTAGGAAATACCCTACACGAGATGATAAACCTTTCAAAATCTAAATCGAAAGCATCAATTACGGCCTATTCCTACTACCCGGGACTACCAACAGTACCAACCGAATACTGCGAATTGTAGCCTGGCGCGTGGAGAGATAAATCAGAGATTCCTAAAAGTTATCAGAAATGATCAGCCGGTGACGAAATTTAGGCAAATTTGGGTCCCAAAAAGTTATTAGAAATATTAAAACCAAAAATTAAATACGAATTTGATGGATCTAATGAGACTTTACAGTAGGCTTTATTAACCCAACCCTTAAAAATATAGAATGCTTTGCTGGTTATACTAATAACATAATATCCTATTTTATGGTTTGATCAAACCTAAGCGATCTGTGGCTCGCTTATCAACTAAAATAAATATAGTCACAAAGTGCGTGAGGGGAACATAAGAGAGAGGGATGATCAAAATAGCCACTCAAGGTCACAACAGTGTTATAAAAGCTAGTACAAATATATCATTAACCTATATGTAGATTAAAATTAATTTACATTAATAAATACGGCAACCTTAAGCTTATTGACAACAAATCGAATCAATAAATTTAGAATTAGCCGAAGAGGTCAATACTCAATGAATCTTACCGTAAAGTGTAACATCCTATGTTGCTAAATACAGCATATAAAATGAACTTTAAAATCTTTTACGCTGGCCAAATCAGTCTGTTACAGTGTGTTTTTTTTCTTATCCGTGATCCTTGCATTTCCTTTTTCAACATATATGAGCTTACTGTTCACGTTTATAAAATAATTTTGCAGTGATGGGCATAATAAAAAATGCCAATGTTACCTTAGATGTATTAGGGCATCTATGTCCATGCAGGATCTATTTATCGGCGACTTTATAAATTATAACTACTACTTATTAGAAAAAAACACGATTTAGCTCATTTTCATTTTATTTAACGATATTTATGTGTAGACATAGCCGAATGGATCTATTTTCAAAAGGGAAGGCCGTTGGCGCTTTTTGCCCAATCCACACACACCACTACAACTTATTGAAATGGGTTTTTCTCACAAAGCAAAATAATTGTTGCTAAAGAAGCTAAATTTTGCGCACAGGCGCGGGCGTAACATTTAATGTAGAAGTTTGGGTTTTAAGGAGAATATTGCCAATTTTTACCTTTGTATTTTTATTTTTAAAACTGTCAATTATTTATAAATAAAATAAAATTGGAAAATTCTTCTCGTATTTTTAGATCAAATTTCTGAACGATAACACTTCCCTTCAGGCTCCAAATCTCAACTCGTCTATGGGATCATATTCCCATTTAATAACTAAATAGCAGAAGAGCCAATCTTCTAATTCTGTAGCACTGAGATAGTTAGTCCTTTTAATTAGCGATTTAGATTAAGCCGCTATTAATACGATGCAGTATCAACAAAATTCGCAAATTGCCACATTAAAAAATGCACCTCCTAAAAATATTAAAACAATAAATTTTTTATTACGCATGCATCATAATCAACGATTATCGCACGCTGCAGCGTGCTTAAAATGACGTTTATGATGCGTCTACATTTTTAAAGGTTGCTATAGAAAAATTTGATCATGTCAAATGTGACAGATTAATATATTCGTCAATATATCCCTTAAGTTTAATATTTAAAACATTTTTGAGATTATGATGCATTCGTAATAAAAAATAGCGTATGAAATACGTGTATAAGATGCCTTTAAATCCCTTGCGACTTACAAAACACTCCGCTGCGCGTCGTGTTTTGAAATATGTCGCGCGTGCTTTAAAGGCCCTCTTATACACTTATATCATAATATACTATTATATTTTATTATGGGGCACATGTAAACCAAGTGAAATTTTAATAATTATTATTCAGCACATCAACTGAGGATTATAAATGTAGTAATTTTTTTTTGTATCTGAAAAAGAAACAAGCCAGAAACGGAATCGCATTTCATGTTAGGAATATAATACAACGAGCTGCACATGCAACAAAATTTGGTTTCAACAAGAATTACAAATACTATGAAGAATCGTTTAAAATCATTTTCGCTTACAAGAAAAAAAAGCGATAGTGATGATTCTTATCAAAATAGTGTGGGTGAAGATTTAGACTGGGCCACTTCCGGTTCCGCAACCGAGTCTGTGCCTGAAGATGATTTCCAGACTTAAACAAGTTCTGATGATAGCGCTATCGAGCCTGAGGGTAGCGAAGTTGTTCCCGATAATACTCGGAATAATATACCAGACATATCCGACGTATAAAATGCATTGAGAAGTACTCAAACAATGCCTGCAACTGCATCTGCAATAAGACAACATAATCTGGTGTGTTTTGCTTTGAAGACATATTAGACGAGTAAGTTATGTTTGATTTTATCTCATTCTTCGTAATATTTGCAATTTTTGAGGGATTCAATTCTGTTGGACCTTGAATTGCGATTCGATACTTGTTCCTTTCCCAGTTGAAGAAAAGCTAATATATTTAAAATTATTAGCTTAAATGGATGGACAATTAATTTCTCGATTATCTACAAATGTATGGGCACTTAACTAGATGTGCTGCCATTACTTCTTACTGGTATAATTCACCACCATGTGTATAACTTTCGTTTTTCACCATATAGTTCGGTGATAACACTTTGCATGCATGTAGCATGAATGAGCCATAATTAAACTCTGAATATATTTATTTAACCCCAGGTAAACAGCAAATTGTGCATTTAAAGCATTGTATTTCAGTTACTTCTTAATCCGGACCTGGTTTGTCGGTTTAACAGATTCCGTTATATGCAACATTCTCTAGAAAGTCATTTCGTGAAACAAATCGTTCTCAACTTAATATATCCTTGTCTCCGTCAGTGTTCTGTGAACAACAATATGTCAAAGAAAGAAAGAACATGCTTCCATCCTCTCAAATGCATCCAGCGACGCGTATTATCCCGCGAATTTCCCCTTCTTTCAGCCGACTTTCAGTTTGCCGCCTACCGATTGGAAAAATTAGCAGTTAGTTGTCTCAAAATTTAAGTTTGAATTAATTTTAGTACCTTGGAAACACTCAAACTTGATGTGTCGGTCCAGTCATCGCTCCGCATAAAGTTGACGCCAAAAACATCTGCCCCTGTTAATTAGTTATTCTCAATTGGCTGCACAGATATTTAAAAGATATGTCGTGTACTCTGTGTGTTAAGAAGTTTAGTAAGTTGAAGAGTTCAGAGTGGTATTGAAGTTAGTCGTTGTAACACTGTTGCTGAGTCGCTCTCCTCATGGCTCCAGAATTTTGGGCCATTTTTTCTCTTGCAGCTTACGAAGATATTTAGAGAATATCTTTCATACCTTGTACCCAATCCAAGTGGATTTGTACCTCTTTGTTGGCGTTTTTACAGTATTGAAGAAAAAGATAGCGCCCCTTTTGGAAAGTTGAATGTAAAATGGCGGCTTGACGTTGCTGGTCGAATAATTCGTGCACTCAAGGTGAAAGCTGGATTTTATGGTTTCCGTAAAACAAACAAACATTAAGGTTGATAGTAAATGAGTCAAATCTCTGCCAGTTAAAGATACAGGTAAAGCAGAGGCAAGGTTCAAATGGACGATGTGTGAACGTCGCTAAGTTGGAGAAAACTAAAAGTATTTAAATTAAATAAAAACATAAAACTCAGTTAAAATCACAAAATCAAGAACTTTCAGTAGATAGTTATTTATAAATAACCTCTTTTTTATTCTTAGTTGTATGTGTGAAAGGATGAATGCTTGAAAGTAGATAGAAAATACTGTATATATTTATCATATTTAAT
>JAEQML010070503.1:0-16743 GCA_016904865.1 Pissodes strobi | reverse complement strand
TCTATCAATCGGCCTGGCCTGTGTGGTGAGCGATTAGAAAATGAAAAGACCTTTAAAATGAGGTATCACTCGATACCCTTTGCCATTTGAAAAAAATATGAGAAATGGCGTCAAGCTGTCATTTTGACATTTAACATCTAAAAAGTTATGTCAAAAGGTAGACAATCTGAATTTATGTGCACCCTGAAAAATTCATCGCGATATATACAAGGGTTCAAAAAATAAAAGGGGGGTCCCATCATTTACGCGGGCACTGTATACTAACATCAAGTAAAATGTAGAAACTGCGAGATCTAATTAATGCCAATCATAGCATTTCAATTTGCTTTTCTGGTCTAACCGGAAGTAACAACTTCCATGGTCATAAGTCACAATGTATAAAACTTTTAAATAATAATCGCAAATGTTAAATTTCTTACTTTGATTCCAACACGTCCTCTTCATCTTCACTTTTAATATCAACTTCCTCATGATTTATAAAATCCGATTGAATCAAATAGTCATCATTACATTTTTTGGCATTGGATTCTCTAGAAAATAAAATACTTACTTTTACATAAGTAAAAATGTTAATAAAACAAACAATTTATCATTATGATATACCTTTAATCCATACATATTTTGTACACATTATCGTCGCTGCCATTCCCATGGGAAATGTCCAGGGAGAAATGTCCATGGGCAATTTAAAATTATATACAAGTTTTGAAATAGCAAAACACACCTCATTTATATATCAAGAAAAGTTTACAACACAGTTTATCATACTTAAGTTTTACGACAATTGAAAAAGAGGTTTATACATAAAATTTAAATTATTCATTGTGTAATCAATTTTTGACGTTGGAAGAAGTTTTCAATTAACCTTATTTCTTCGGAACTTCGTAAAAAATCGTTGCAAATGGGAAATTTTCTATTGAATATTAATTAAACTCGATTACTTAAACTGACATATTCAAGATCATTTGCGAATGTTTTCAATTATCGAATAAAATGATATCGGCATATGAGAGAGGTGATGGGTTGAAAACTAAAATAAAATTTGGTGGAGGTGGCAGCCTCGCGTGTAAATCTGTGTTTTGCTGTGTAGACAAATTCGTGAAGTTTCCGTGATTTATGAAAAATAAATTGTTAAAAAGACTATTACCAATGTTTCTACGGACTAAAATAATGTTTGTGCTATTATTTACGTAATAAAAATCACCAGTCTTAGCGAGAAGTAAATAAATAATTTCGGGCTGGACTTTAATCTTAAGCCGAACAGTGAACTTGTTATTTATTAAAATCATAATTACTTACAAATCCGGGTCAATTTTAATTTCTTTATTCTCATCTAAACCACAGTCAGCTGCATCTGAAGATCCCCTAGAAATATTACTCTACTTAAAAATACTTCAGACAGGTTATTATTACAATGTGAACAATAATAGGTTTGTTCTAGCAGCGATTTCAAACCAAAGCCAAGCCATCCGGAGTTTGCGCATTGCAATATAAGCGACTCTTAAATCGCTATGCGCAAACTCCGGATGGCTTGGATTTGGTTTGGTTTGGATTTAAATCGCTGCTAGAACAAATCTAATAAAATACAGTAATCTGTTTTTACCTGCGACATAAATCATCCCTCACATTTTCAAAAGTTGTGTTTTCATATTTGATAGAAGAATATTTTTTCAATGAAAAATTTACTTCTGATTTGAATTCTCTACAAAATACATTCTATAATTAGTATTGATATAACTTATAAATAAATAACATTTTTCAATAATGCCCAAGAGCCTTATTCTACAGTTTGTAGTTTGTACGTTTATACGTTTGCTGAACATGGCGGGTAGTGATAACAAAAACGATATCGCTCCGGCTAAAGTGAACTTTGAATGCTGTAAAACGCGAGTAGTGAGTTACGCGGTATGCGTGGAATGTGGAAAATTTTTCCATAAATCATGTGCGGTAAGAGATTTCGCTGGGAAAATTAAATTTATCCATGAAACCCGGCTTCCAGCCCCGTCTCCAGGCTCCAGGCCGCCTGAGGCGAGCAGGATTTGGCCGCCCCTTACAACAGAACCATTAAGGAGTCAATAATGACCTATCCGGCGAATAGGCGCCCGCGCTCTTTTTTAACCGATAGGTCCCGATATAAGGAGATGAGCTGCAGGGTCCATATTTTCCTGGTAGATGTACCACGTGGGGGCTACCTAGAATTAAATCGGGGATGCCGGGGCTGGATTTTAAGAGGGGGTTTTGGGGGGCTATATGAAAATCGCGTGGTTTTTCATGATTTCAGGCTTAACGGGAGCTTGAAGCAAAATATTGTCGCCACCAAATTCCGTAACGCGGAGTCGGGGTTGGCTGGTTAGTGGGTACCCCCACGCCCCCCGTTTCCTGAATTTTTCTTGAGAAGTGGGGGAAATCGCGAAACACGTTTTTTAACGGGTAGGTTCCGGTAGAAAAAAGAAGAACATCGGCAAACGGAAAAAACCGTATTTTTATATCGACCTAATCATCATTTTGTCCCATAGAAACCGGAACCTACCTGGAACCTATCGGTTTTTTTTTCCGAACGACTTGAAATTCGGCATGTAGGTAGAGAATCTCAAAGCCGACAAAAAAAGGTCTTTAGCCCGTATGGGAGTCGTTGAACTTAAAAAATATATATATTGTTTTTTTTTTGAAAAAAGGGGATTTTTTTTTTAAATTTGCAAATTTTTTTACCACCCTGTATATGCTTTTGAATATTTTATTTTTATATTAATAACATGTGAACCCCTTTAATCGCTTCCGTAATAAAAACGGATATTTTGTTTTCAAAAAATTTTTCGGAAAAATTCACGGGTATCTTAAAAAAATCGAGATTTTCATTAAATCGGCTATAATTCGAAAACGGTAAGAGTTAGAAGTAAACTTTAAATGAGAAAAAGATGGGCCTCGTTGGGTACTAATGTGCCGTATCTAGTTTGGTTGAGTTCGAAAGGTCGTATGCGTTTTCTGTACTTACCGAAATATTACGAAAAAAGTTGTTTTTTTAAGATGTATTGTTTTACCACCCTGTATATGATTTTGGAAATTTTATTTGTACTTTGATGATATGTAAGTGGATCCTTTTAATCGTTTCGGTAATAAAAACGGGGAAAAAAATTGAAAAATATTTTTCTAAAAAAATTAATTTTGAAGTGGGTATTTTAGAGAAGAGTATTTTGGGGGCGCGAGTCCAAATTCTTGGTCTAAAAAAATCGCACAAGTCTGCGGTACCGAAATATTTCGAAATTAGGGTTTTTTTGGGAAATTTTGTTTTTAACACCCTGTATGTGAATTTAAAAAAATATTTGTACGTGGGTGGCATGTACGTGGATCCCTCTAACCGTTTCTCTAATGAAAGCGAAAAAACAATTCAAAAATAATTTTCGAAAAAAAATAAATTTTGATCTGGGTTAGAAGGGTATTTGGGGGCGCGGAATTCGAATTTTTGATCTAAAAGATTGCACGAGTTTGTTGTACCGAAATATTTTGAAAATAGGGGATTTCTAGGGAAAATTTGTGGTTTTAACACCCTGCATGTGATTTAAAAAAAATTATTTGTACGTGGGTAACATGTACGTGGATCCCTCTGATCGTTTCTGTAATGAAAGCGAAAACAAAATTTCAAAAATAATTTTCGAAAAAAATAAATTTTGTTTTGGGTACCCTAAAAAAGAATATTTGGGGGCGTGGAGTTCGAATTTTCGATCTAAAAAATCGCACGAGTATGTTGTACCGAAATATTTTGAAAATAGGGGATTTTTGGGAAAATTTGTGGTTTTAACACCCTGTATGTGATTTAAAAAAATTATTTGTACGTGTGTGACTTGTACGTGGATCCCTCTAACCGTTTCTGTAAAGAAAGCGAAGACAAATTTTCGAAAAAAAATTATTTCTAGAGAGAGGGGTATTTGGGGGCACGAAGTTCGAATTTTTGGTCTAAAAAATCGCACGAGTACGAGTACGTACATGTAACATGCGCTCGCTCCTCGCATGTGTTACATGCTGTTCAGTAATCGATCAATCAATCGGGTTGCGTTTCGGCCTTTCCCGAATCGCTTTAGGGCGATGTGGTCCATCCCTAAAGATGTGCTAAGTCGCGATTTTTCATTAGCAGTTGCGACTGTTAATGCGATTTTTCATACACTGCGAATTTAAACTGCTAATGCTAATTGCGAATAGACCGTTATGTTATATAGTGGGGTTTAATTTTTTAAGGCGTATAACGCGCGATGAGCTGCTTATAGTACGAATGACGCGTTTTACATATTCATTGCGAGAGAGTTTATCGTGTTACATACAATCACATTAAAACTTTAAATATATAAAAAATAAAAACGGCCGCCCCTAAAAATCGGCCGCCCGAGGCGGCTGCCTCGCCGCCTCACCCCTGGAGACGGGCCTGCGGCTTCATTGCGGCAATCATAATTGTGACACAACCTCAAATACTGTTGTAAACATGAAAACTAATTCCGCAGAGCAAATTGCTGAAATTGAGAGTCTTAGACAACTGCTCTCTCAAAAAGAGAACGAAATAAGACTCTTAAAAGAGAAATCGTCCAATCAGGAGGATAAAAATCAGTGCCCTAGAAAGTGCAAACAAATTCTTCGCCTGAAGGTCAAACAAGGTCGCCGTCTTCGGCAACGGAAGTAGAAAACAAGTACTTAAAACTACTTTTATATGAATATAAGGACAAGAACAATGTTTTGAAGGAAAATAATAGCCTTTTGAGGGACAAGGTCAGGCAGAATGAAATCGTTTCTGTTTCAAAACCAGACAAGTCCCCGAAAGAAAATGAAAAAGCAAGCTTTCCTAGAAATGCAGACTTGCCATTCATATCCAGTGAAACCGATGGAGAAACACAGCATTCTCCATCTCGCATGAGAGCATGCAACAAAACTCATGAAATGGTGTCTCGGAGGCCTTAACTGTCAATCCGACCTCAAGTAAAGCTGCACCCATTATGAAGGGCCATCTATGTGAGGCTATCAAAAATGCAGAGGAAGAACTTAAAAATAACAATACTCCTCGGAATGATGGTTTCATTCTAGTTAATAACAAGAAACCAAAGAAAAGGACCAAGGTTTTGATTGGTGGCATGGACTCTACTGAGAACAATAAATTGAGAGGGGCTCGACAAATATCCTTTTTACATGTGTATAAATTACATCCTAACAACAGTTGAAGAAATTATTGATTACCTGAAACCAATGTTTCCTGAAGTTGAATGTGAGAAAATGAACTCGAAGTTTCCAAAATACTATTCATCCTACAAGATCTCAATTTCTAAGTCAAATCTAAATAGAGCAATGGAACCAAACATATGGCCAAAAGGTGTATGCATTAATAGGTTTTTTCATCGACTAGCAGCCAAAACCCATTCAACGTAGTGATTCCAAGCAAGCTTCTAAGTACAGATGATGCAAGCTGATCTATGGCTGAATTCAATATGGTATCAAATGACAAGGAGGCCCTTTTGGTTTTACACCAGAACATCCAATCACTTAGGAACAAAGCACTGGAACTGGAGTGTTTAATTAATGGCATTGTTGGTAGGCCAAGCATTCTACTGCTAACTGAACAGTGGATGAAGCAAGAGCAGGAATCTTGTGTAAAAAATCAAGGTTACAGAATGGTCTCCTGCTATTCACGACCTACTATGGAACATGGAGGAGCTTGTATCTATGCAGATACCAACATGAACCTCACTGATGTGGACGGAATACGCCAGAAGAGTGTTGAAGGTGTTGTCGAGTTTGCTTGTCCAGTGGATCGTAAGATAAACCTGGCTTGGCTGTCCTGTGTGTTTATCGGAGAGGCGTGGGCTCTTTTCAGGACTTGGTGGAAAAAATGGAAGGAGTGCTTAATATCCTTGTTGACTCTTTTGTTGCATATAAGATTGTTATTGGAGGCGACTTCAACATAGAATTGTTTGATAAAGGTGAACAAGCTAAACAATTTCTGGATGTAATTCATGTTTTTAATTTCCATCAGTGTATTTTTGAGGCCATTAGGGTAGCTACCTCCTCATCAACACTAATAGATAATATATTATTTTAACTCGGACAGTGGGTTTAGGAGCTATGTTCCAAATACTACTCTTTCAGATCATAAAGCTATACATACACAATATTGAATTCAATAAAACAAAGCCCAAACAGGTATTTAGGAAGCTTTTCACAAAAAATAAAGAGCATCATTTTGAACAAGAACTTCTGAGAGTCGATTGGTCCCCAGTGTATAGGTGCACAACAGGTAACTTAGCCTATAAAACTTTTTTAAATATTTTTTTGGAACTCATGAAAAGAATATTTGTTGTAAAAAAATTAAATTGCATGAAAGGGTCGAAGTCTTGGATAACAAATGGTATAAAAATATCATGCTGTCATAACTTTATTGAGGGGGCTGAGAACAAGGTAAAAGCGACATGGAAGGCGGTGAAAGATATCACGGATAGCTC
Organism: Pissodes strobi; assembly: GCA_016904865.1. Lineage (NCBI taxonomy): Eukaryota > Metazoa > Arthropoda > Insecta > Coleoptera > Curculionidae > Pissodes > Pissodes strobi. The sequence continues at coordinate 10,270 of JAEQML010070503.1, read as the reverse complement.
TAGTAAAGATACGACAATTGTCGAGAACTTCGTAAACAAATATAACGATCCTCTTACAATTGTAAACACCCTAAACAATTATTTTGTAAATTCAGGTCCCAGTGTACCCTCGCAAACTCTAAGCCCTAATTATCAGGGTGGGGCAACTAGACTGGCGTCTTCTATCTACCTGCTACCAACTGACCCTGAAGAGGTAATTAGGACGATAAGAAAACTTAAAAATAAAAAGGCAGTAGGTGATGATCAGATTCCAATCTCACTCCTTAAGAAAACGGTCTATATTATTGCAGCGCCCATAGCATTCATTTTAAACTTATGTCTCTCAACTGGATGTTTCCCAGTAAAATTAAAAAATGCCTATATCAAGGCAATACATAAGAAAGGCGAAAAGGATGATGAGAAGAATTACAGACCTATCTCACTGCTGCCTAACATAAGTAAAATTTTTGAAAATATTTATACAGTAGATTCTTCGAGGGTAACTCGGTAATCTCAAATAGTCAAAATGGCTTTAGAGGGAGCAAGTCAACCATACGTGTCATATATCAAGCTATGATTAAAATTTTGGACTCATTAAACAACAAAAAACAAACATTGGGCATGTGCTTGGATCTTTCTAAAGCCTTTGACAGTGTAGATCATGTGAAATTGCTTCAGAAGCTTGAAATGTATGGTGCCAGAGGTGTTGCCTTGGATTTGCTGTCATCATACTTGGAGGATAGAACTCGGCAGGTAGTGGAGTCGGATCCTCGTGGCAACATGGTTATCTCAAATAAGGTTAGTGTAGAAAAGGGCGTACCCCAGGGGTCTATTCTCGGCCCGTTGCTTTATATTTTGTATACGAATGAACTGCCAGATGTCACTGAGGACACGACTGTGCTATATGCTGATGACACCAGAATTATTTTCAGCAAGGATACATTAGAGGTGCTCTCTGTGAGGGTAAATTCTGTTTGTGACATTCTTGGTGGGTACTTCTCAGCCAACAACCTGTTATTAAATGTGTCAAAAACTCAGTGTCTTCTCTTTGGAAACAGAATACTAAACAGCTTTAGTTTTTTTATACAATAATGTACTAGTAACATCTGTTGAGAGTGTTTCTTTTCTGGGAGTTGACATTGATCAAAGATTGGATTGGGGGGTGCACATTGATGGTGTCGCAACCAGGGTTGCACGTTATTGTTATGCTCTCAAGATTATAGCGAACCTGGTTGGTATTGGTGCTGCTCTGACAGCCTATCATGCATTTATTCACTCACGTATTAAGTATGGACTGATATTTTGGGGCAATTCATCTCAAATGCGTAGAATATTCGTACAAGCGGTGTTTGCGTTTGATTTTTGGCATGAAACAACAAGAATCATGTAAAGGAATTTTTATTGACAATAATATTTTGACTGTTATCTGTTTGTATATTCTAGATTGTGTACTGTTTGTTATTCATAATAGCGATCTGTTTGTGGACTCTCACCTAACCCATAATTATCCTACTAGAAATAAAAACAATCTGGTTCCTGATAAGTACAATTTTGCATACCTCCAAAAAAAATGTTGAGTTCTCTATAATAAAGATCTTTAACTGCACTCCTGTACGTGTTCGAGGATATTCTAGAATTAAGCTGAAACGTACTGAGGAATTTTCTGAGTAAGAATGCTTTCTACTCTATAGAAGAATTTATTTCCTGTAATAAAAGTGATCCTAAATAAAATACCTATTATATATTATGTACATATATTTTTATCAATTTTTAGTTTTTTGGTTATTACAATTTTATTTGTCTATGCCAAATCACATGTACATTTGATTGTCATTACTTTATGTTTGTTATTCTATAGGATTGTATACAAGAGTATTTGTTAAATGTATGTACAATGTACCTATATTTCTACTTTATATGTAAGTTTTTTGTTGTATTTGTGACACTGTTCCACGCCTAGTTTCGCTTCTGTAACTACTGTTATAAGGAAGAAATAAAAGTTTATCTATCTATCTATCTATATATCTAGAACATTCTGTATGGAACTAAAAACTAGCACAGAATATAAATTAATCACCAGATCATTTTAGTCAAAGTCAAAAATTCTATATTACAAAAAATACTTAGGAGTATTTAACAAATGTCGTCATAATATAAAAATAAAACATAGAATATAAAATCACAATAGGAATAGAAATAGAGAACACTAAAGGACAGTTTAAAATTGTTAAAATATATGACAATAAAATAGTTAAAAGACAACACAAGATAAAATCCAGAGTTCAATAGGCATTGCAAGTATAAATCCTACAGCGGACGGTAGAATTAGAAAGTAATAATGGCATTGCTGCACTATAGTTAAAATAGGTAATCGTAACAGCACAATAATACAAACAATACAATATAAGAAATTACACCACGTTTGCATACACATAGAATGATTCACTCATATGACATAAACTCAGCAACAGTAATGAATAACAACTTTTTGAAAGCCTTTGATACAGTGAATTTGCAACAACCTCTGAATAGTTACCGTGGACTGCGATGGAATATGATTAAAGGCTCTTTACCCATAAAGACAACCATATTTCGATAATACGAAATAATTATTGTTTTTCCTAGAGCTCCCGTAAGTTTTTGCCACGGATTAGGTTCCAACCAGGGCCGTAGCCAGGGGGTACGCCAGGGCAGGCGCAGCCTGTCCTGGCAAAGTATTTGCTTGCCCAAGATCATTCCGAGGCTAAGGAAAAAAGATCGAAAGTAATTGCAACTACGCGCCACGTATTATCTTGTGGGGGTAAATTTGACAAGTTGGTTAGTTGGCAGTGCTGCCAGATCTACCCTCTTTACCATAGATCTACTGTTTTAATTTAAAGTGTTGACTTTTTTACTTTACAATATACTCTTAATTTTGAAAATTGTGTTAGTTTTTTTTCTTTTAACCAAATAACAAAATTATTTCAAAATTTTAGTGTTTCCTAATTTTTCTTGTAAAATATTAAGTATATTGTTATAAATTTGGCTGTTTAATCAGCCAAATTTATAATGATATACCTACATTACCTACTGAAATAAAATCTTGCTTCAGTATGGACTGTGGGCACAGTTGTGGCGTGCGCCAAAAAGAAAATTATGACGTCATATTATGATTGCTATTGTTTTCAATCCTAAATCGCGTTTCCTATGCGTTTAGATCTGGCAGCACTGTTATCCAGTAGCGGTGTGCAAATAATACTTTTCAAGTATCAAGTAGATACTAGTACTGGTCAATACAAACAAATTAATTTTTATAATTGCTTAAAACCATAAAGGAGGGGGTGGTATCTTACTTATTAATTAACCACTTTTAACGAACTGTATCACCATGTGGCAGTGAGGTTATATATATAGGATGAATTGAAACATGTATTCGCTTTTGATTTACTTTAATAATGCAGGTGCATATTGCATTAAATATGATAAATATATATACAGGATTTTCTAACTACTTTCACGCATTCATTCATTCACACATAGAAAATAAATACACAAAAGGTTGCTTAATTATTATAAATATCTACTAAAAAGTCTTGAATTTAAATGTAATAACTTTTATGTTTTAAGACGGGCAACTTTCTTTCTCGCAGATTACCTTGATCTCCAATGCTCTATTTCACTTTAATAAGGCAGGGATCTGACTTCAAATCCTCGATTTGAATTGTACAGGCACGATTTGTTAAGCTACAAATCTGGTACCGCCATTTTATTTTTTTTTCTTCAACCACAGTCACAGGTGAGCCGAGACGCTGAGTCGTTTCTGGCTTCGAAGAATTGCGCTAAAACGCCCAAAAGAGGTTTTTATCCAAGCATGAACAAAGAGGACAGAGATACAAGAGATTCTCTAATATCTTGCAACAACACGAGAAAATGACCTAAAAGGGTTTGACCAATTGGCGCGAAAAACCAACGAGCACTTGGTCTGTTGTTTGAGTCAGAGTTTGAACTGCAGTGCACTAGAGAGCGGTGACTGGACCCATCTAGCACGTTTGAGAGGTTGTAAGACACTTAAAATAGCTAACAAAATGACTGAAACACTAATTATTTGCCTTAAACAGTGCTAGGACAGGGCTAGTTGTTTTTTAGCGCTAAAATCTAGGAGAGCTGTGACGAGACATCCTACACGGTTGAGTGGTTTTTAGTCACTGATAAAATTAATTTCTTCTTCTAGCAGGCGGCCTGGTGGCAGGACCAAATATAGTGGCGGATGGCGCGAATGCCGAATTCATTTGAGATTGAAATGATAGGAACTGTTTTCTTTCTTTATTTGACACACTGAGACAAGGATATATTATATTGAAAACGATTCAAAACGATTTGTCGAAATGTCATTTTGCTTTACTAGAATTGTCGCATATGACGGACTCTATTATACCAACAATTCAGGTTCGGACTAAGGAGTAACTGAACTGAAAATGCTACTTTAAATGCACAAATCTCCTTTCACTTGGGGTGAAATAAATATATTTTGAGTTTAATCACGGTTCATTCATACTACATACATACTATAGTTTATACACTTGTTGGGGTGTTTCCCTAACAAGTGATTTCTCCTTGAATATCAGATATTTAGTATTCGATACTTAGTTCAACAATATGAAATAGAGTGAGTAAAAATATATTTTGCCCAGAAATATTTTTACTTGTTATTAAATAAAACACACAATTTTATACTCGCTAGAAATATATGTTTGGGTGGACAAAATTTTAAACAGACTCACAAACATCGCTCACTGTATTTTAGAACTACTCTCTATTCTCTATTCCTGCTTTTCCCATTATTAGTCCGCTGTCCTGTTGTTCAGTGGGGCATTAATTTATCAATTTGTATGGTATGTCAAAGAAAGGACTATCTTAAAGCGTGGGAGCTATTGTTATAATAGGAATATTAATAAGAAATATTTTTATGTTATGTTTTGTGTTTTATTTTGTTTTCTTTGTTTAGTTTATTCCACAAAAAGTAAATGAGTACGTCGAATTGTTAAAGAAAGTAGTAGTTACTTAATACTAATTTTTATTTATGTAAATGAATCTATTGCCTGTTAATTGTATTAAACATAAATGCTAAATGATAAATTCAAACGTTGATAAGTATTAGCATAGTTTATCCATATATAGTTTTTAAATAAAATAAACTATGTGCCTGATGTTTGAGCCTGTCAAAAAGTTTATTCTGCCTACCATAAATATTCTTTCTGGCTATGGCCCTGGTTCCAACTGTACAAGAAACCGTTTAACACTCTTCCTAAAAGTTGAGGCTGAACCATTTTGCTTTACTGCTAGTGGAAGGCGATTATAACACTTAATACAGGAGTAGAGAGGGCTTCGCTTAAAGAGTGTTAACTTATGTAAGGGTATATTATAGTCAAGAGATCTGGTGTTATGCTCATGATTAGGCAAGCATTCCTTGAAAAGGTGCTTGTAATTATGCAGGAATGTCACACACTCATATATATGTAAACCAGCCAGGGTGAGAAGACTGTGTGTTTTAAAAACTCCGCTGCATGACCCGAGCCTGCCCATACCAAAAATAATTCTCAATGCCCGTTTTTGCACAAGAAAGACTCTTGATACAGTCGCACTGTTTTCCCAGAAAAGAACTCCAAAGTTCATGATGAAATTGAAGTTTGCATAGTATGTTATTAGCAAGGTCTTCAAGTCGACGTATTGCTTTAGAGTCCTGCGCATACAACAGCAGCTATTAAGCTTGTTCGAGACATAATCAACCTCCCTTTCCCAAGTGAGGTGACAATCCACATAAATACCCAGAAACTTAGCTTCCGAAGTGATTGGTACCACCTGTGAGAGCAACACAGCATTATCTGGACAGGCAAGTGGTGACTGTTTCGATCTGAACAATACAAAACTCGATTTGTTAGCATTAAGTATAAGTTTATCTTGATCGAACCATCTTTGTGCAGACATTAGACAATGCCTACCAACAGCCAGGACCCTCTCCACAGTCGTTGCTCCAGCCAGTATGTTGGTATCATAGGCAAAGTTTACAATCGACACACTCCCGTTCGCCACATCCTTGCTCAAGTCATTGATGTAGCATATGAAAAGAAATGGCCCGATAATGCTGCCTTGTGGAACACCCATAGCCAATGGCCTGTCCTCTGAGCAGTAGTTATGCCCATCCCTCTGGATTACAACCCTCTGCATACAACCTCTCAAGTACCATTCTATCCACCTCAGTGGAGAGCCTCTAACTCCATAGCGTTCAAGTTTGTCAAGCAAGATGTCATGGTCCAAGCTGTTAAAGGCCTTTGAGAGATCTAAAAATGCACCCATGGCTACATTCTTGCTTTCAAGGTGGCCCACAATCCCACTCACAAAGTCGAACACTGCACTGTCTATAGACTTCCCTGCCAAGAAACTATGCTGCCCGTCACTAATTAAATTAAAATTGCGAAAAAAAAAACAACAAACGAAGACACATAGCCTTTTCAAATATTTTCGAGAAGGAAGAAAGAAGGCTAATAGGTCTATAAGCCTCTGGCACAGTCGTATCTCTCTTTTCGTATAAGGGCTTGACCACAGCCAATCTGAGATTTGTAGGGAAAACACCCTGCTTGAAAGGGTTATTTATGACGTGGCAGAGAGGAATTGCAATCTGTTCAGCGCAACCCTTAATAAGATTGACAGATATCTCGTCATACCCTGAGCTTCTTTTGTTTTTTAGCTTGTCTATTATTTTCAGCATCTCCAGAACGGTTACTGGTGTAAGGAACATAGAATTTGGATTATACAATATGCTACATTCAAAGTTTTATGTTAGCAAACCAAATTTGGCGCTGCATCTACTATAAACTGATTCAGGCCATTACTGACAACATGTAACCCACCTGGAATACCAAACTCTTTCCGTGATGAGCTCTTCCCACTGATCTCATTAAACAACCTGCCAAGTGCATCTTGATCTATTATTGCTTTTCAATATATTGTTAGCATAGTATTGTTTTTAGATTCTTGCAGTACATTATTATATCTAAACTTACACTGATTATATGCATGTTTATACTTTTCATCAGCTCTGCTCAAAACCAAGAGCACATCCAGCTCCTGTTTGCATTCTATCACCCTCGGAGAAGTGTAATAGTCTTTGTCCCTAGCCCTTGTATGTATAATTTTTACTGAGAAACAATGATTGAAAAAAGAAAGGAACAAATTCTTACAACGCCCTAAACTGGCCATTGACATCAGACTCTTCAACATCGAAAACCATCTGTCAATTCTCCCCCGCGAGAAGCTGACGGAACCATTGCTTACCCTCAGAGCTGAAAACTCTACGATTAAGTTGATTTTGCGATGTTGCACCAGGCAGACTAAAAGTAATCTATGTACATGATCTTCCCAGCATAGAAAATATACCAAAATATATGCTCTTTGCTGATGGCATGACAGTGTTTTGTACTGCTGATGATTGTGATGACTCAATTGCTGAATCCAGGCAAATGTAGGAATAGGTAGTTGCAAATTAAGGTGTTGGCGTGTGACATACCTAGAGTCATCTGAGGTATGGAATTGCATATTGGGGCTCCTGCAGTCGGTATCCTTTTAACTATGTTTTTGTCCTGCAGAAAAGGGCTATTAGGTATGTTGGTCGCATAGGCCCAATTCAGGGACTTAAAGATATTGACATTGTGCTATCTATTTATAGTGGAAACTTGCTGCCTAATGTATAAAAAAATCAAGATGTATCTGGCCAACTTTAGATCTGAAAGACACTATAATACCCAACAAAATAGTACCGTCCCAATGCCCATTCCTAGAAGCAAATTAACCAGGAACTCCCTAATTTATTTAAGCATTAAAATATTTAACCATCTACCAGATCATATAAAAACTGCTAGAACTCTCTCTAAAAAATAGGGCGTTTTATATAGCTTGGAAGAGTATTTTGCAGATGCCTGGGAGTAAACTCTGTCGCTTAATTTCTGTTTTATTTTCTTTATTATATACAGTTTAGGTGTCCGTTTATTGATTGATTTGTTCATGTATATTCCTTGTTTCAAACAAAATTTTATTTTTTTTATTCTTTTCGTGCCTTTCCAACTTTTTGTTTTTTTATTTGTAACATTTTATTTTCTACATTAGTTAGGTATCTAATTTAATAAGCTTTGTCTACAAAAACTATGTATTTATGATAATAAAGCATGTCTGAATCTGAATATATTGTATTACCATGAATAAAGTATTGTACTGTCTTGTATTGATGCCAGTATGGGGATCGGATAATTAATGTTAAAAGCTAAAACAATTTCTTGAATTGCCTTGTATACTTGAAGTATTAAATATACTTCAAGTATTGTCACTTTACTTGATGAAATTCAAGTAAGATTGAAGTTTACTTGAAATTGAAGTATAATTTCAATGAATGAAATGAAATTTATTGATTTAAAATGCCAAAGGCTAATACAAGTCAGTTTAAAATATTATGTCAGATAGGAACTGATATTAATGATAAAAATGCCTACATTCAAGTATAGAAAGGTGACAACTTCTTTAAACATATACATATATAACTTGAATAATACATTACAATAGTAATCTTTAAACTTGTACTTATACTCTAAGTACAAGTACAAGTAGGTACTTTCATAGTACCCTACGTACAAAGCACGAAAATTACCAAATACTTAAGCCTTCACTTAAGCCCTTTTGGAAGATAATCAAATACTTACTCAATAATATCTTGATCATTTTCTTCTTTAATCCAAGATGAATTAAGTTGATTAAACTGAGAATAATTCTCTTCTTTAGCTGTATTTGACCCTTCCAGAGAAGTTATTAGCTGTGGTATTATTGGCTTACCGTTGTTATTTGCCAGATTACTAGACATAATTTAATATTAGAACCTTTTGATGCACTGGAGAAAATATTTTCCTTTATTTGGTAGCACAAATTTAAAGTGTTTTACAAAGGCAAAAATCTTGAACAACAAATGTATTTATTTCTCTCTCTCACAAAATAGGGGATATATTGTGCTCTCTCCTGAAGAGCACTGAAATAAGTGCAATGTGACACTGCACTTAGTGCACTTGCACTATGTCGTCTTGTTTATTTTTATTTATGTCTAGGGGCTGCAACATAACTTTGAACCGTCAACTGTTTTCTTCTCGTTCTTCTTCACTTAAGTTACGTAACTTAGATTACATAACGTGGCTTTCACCGGTTGGTATTCAGCCATTTCCACCCTTCTTCCGGCGCTTAGACAGAGGCAAAGCTACCCTTTTGCATGTGTTACACGTTATTCCAGTTTGAGGGGCCTAGTACGTGGCAACCTCCAGTATAGCGGGCCTGTGCCCTTGGTGATTACCGATTTTACAACAAATATTTAAACTTTACAACATATAATACATTTCCTGCATGCAGACACAAATAGCGGCATAACCAGTCACTGTCACCATCTATACCGTCAGTGCGCAATCGCCCTGAGATTGTGTACTGTCGGATCGCGTTGAAATAATAATCAAGGAAATAATTTTGCAGCAGCGAATACTTTTTTAATCTCTCCCGACAGGCCGCTCGCTGATTTATATCGTGCTGCAGGTGTCCGTCGGCTTTTGCGTTTCATGCAAAAACATTAAAATTATTTTACTGAGTAATCTTAATCGATATTATTTGCACTCTGCCCAAGGCTTAGCCAATATTTAGAAAAAAAAACAGAATTAATAAAAAACAAACATAACCTTTAAAAAGTAAACAAAATATCTGCCGCGACCCAACGATTATAATCGTTGGCCGCGACCGATGGGAATCGAACCCGAAGCGTAGAAATGACAAGCAAAACGCCAACAAGGCGTTAGAGGAATTTCGCTAGAACACAAACATGGATAATTCCGATACATTTGGCCTTATTACGCATGCGCGATTTTGCAACGCAAATTTAGCAGGAGCGCTAGACTTTGGCTCTAGACGCTTGTATAGGGATGGTAAAAAGTTTATATGTCGATACACGGTCTCCTTGAGTTACCGTGATATCGATATATCTTATTGTAAGATATATCGAATCAATAAAGTCCCTTTTGCAGAACGTATGGCGACCAAATTTCGTACATAGATGCTACTCGATAAGACGCTTCTGTTATCACCCCTAACTACCCCCCAACGCCCTCCGGAATTCCACTTCCCTTTTGCATTTTTCATAAAAACGTGTTGACTGCCCCTGTTCCACCGCTACGGGGGCTCAAGAAAAGGAGACTAACCGGGTGCTAACCCAAGACATACTCAAAATCAAGAAAAAAAA
>JAEQML010070502.1:0-16743 GCA_016904865.1 Pissodes strobi | reverse complement strand
AAAAGAAAGAATATTTTGCCTAATGACTAGGTGGACTTGAATGGCTCTCCCCGTTGTTAAATTTATATAGACGATTTCAATAGAAAGAGGTTCTTCTGAGGAAGTAACTTGGTTTACATTTTATATTGGGTATAGTAACATTCAAAATATATCGTTGACCTATTGACTGCAATAAAACCCTAATTATTAATCTGGCCATAAAACATCCCAAATTTACCACCTTTTCAGACAGAGCCGGCATACAAATTTTATTTATTACCTACAACACTAATTATACCATTTGAACTAGGCTATATACATAAATATATTGAAATTTTTATTTTACTTCCTATTTGTTTTCGGCGAATGATTTTTATTGTGTTAATGTTAGCATGTGGCGTCCATGGGCTTGTGCTGATAGTGGTGTATCTGGTAGTGTCACTCCAAGAAGAAAGCATTTATCTCCCGATGCTAAACAGATGATTAAAAATGTGTAACTATCGTTGCTTCAAAAGAGATTTTAATTCAAGTGATGCTTTAGCCGAAACGTCTGCTTTAACATGTACTACTTTATCTTCAATAAAGAATATAGTACTAAAGCCTATTAATCCTAGAAAAAACGACATGACTGTGGCAAAATTGACGACGATTACATGGATTTATTAAGAAGAAAAGTTGAAGAACAATCCGTATATACCTACACTGGTTTCCATGAAAAAAAGGTTGGCCAACTACGAAAGGAATACTTCCTATAGCATTTCAAGCCTAAGGAGAATTTTGTTCCAAATAGGTTTTGAATATCATACGAATGATAAAAGACAAACCCTAATGGAATCAAAACGTTTACGTGAATGGCGTCATGAATATTTGAGGGCTATGGAACAATATAGAGCAGAAAATCGTGTGATTTTTCAAAAAAATGCCAAACCAATGCTCCTTCAAATAAATATAAAAGAATAACGAACATGCAGGTTCTGAAAGTGGATTTGTTCCAAACTGTCTGCTGCTTTCAGCTAAAAACATAGCAGATTCTTCTTTAGATTACCACCAAAGAACTGACGCAAAACTGTTTGAGGATTGGTTTGAACATTGTCTTCTTAAAAATATGCCTAAAAATAGCGTTATTATGATGGAGAACGCTAGTTACCACAGTCGGCAAGTAAAAATGGTATCTAGTTCTAACAGCACAAAGCAGAAATTCAAAATTTTATGATAGAAAATAGCATATATTTTGAAGAAAGTAACAAAAAACGGGATCTTTTAGAAGTATTAAAGGCTTTTAAAATTAATAGAGTACGTATGTGATAAACTTGCAGCAGAAAATCAGCATACATTGTTGCGTCTTCCCCCCTATTATTGTGTTTTTCATTCAATCGAACTAATATGGCACAAAGTTAAATCAAATATTAGAAGGAATAATACTTCTCTCTCATTAAGTATAATATCTGTAGTGAAATTAATAAAAAAAAACAGAGTAAGTAACATTTTTACAGACAGTTGGACAAACTGTATACAACACGTAGATAAGGTGGAAAACTCTTATATGCGTATTAGTATAGTAATGTTCAACCCTTAATAAGCTTTGATTTTTAGATAAAAATAATAGGGATAGTGACACAGAACTAAATGTAATGTAAAGTAGAGTTGAGTTGTCGAAATTCATTAAATAAAATATTATATTATTATTGTATTATTTTGTACTGCTCTTTGTTTTCCTTTAGCTTAAAATGTCTTTTTAATTCAAAATAAAAATAATTCAATATGCATATTTACAAGCCGACCCTGAGCCATTTATTGTGGTTTACAGATGTCGGGACCTACACAACGAGGTTTATTCAGGTAGTTGATTTATTGCAGTAAAGGTCAACGGTAGAATATGAACCCAATATGTCTGCATTTTCTTGGCATCACTATTCCATTTGGTTTTAACTGACGAATACACAGTGATGTTGAAATACCTGTCATTGTTTAAATAAATACAGTGAAAATTGAATCCTACGTTTGTTCTTTTTTTTTTAATAATCTACAACAGATTTCCATCAAATATTGGCCAATTCAATATGGAAGGAAATTATTTTAATGAATAATTCAATGATAATTTCTAGTTACGCCACTGATCTCTCAATAGTGTAACTATAATGGACAACCCAAGCTATCATAGTAGGCAGTTAATCAAAGCTCCCTGCTCAAACAACACAAAAAGAACAAATCAAAAACCACATGTACGATGACATTTACTTCCACGAAGATTACACTAACCAGCAATAATTAATAGAAGTTTTGAAAAGCTTGAACAAAGAAAAGGAATACGTCTGTGATAATTATGCAAAGGATTTGGGGCATACAGTTTAGTGCTACCACCATACCACTGTATATTCAATCCTATGGAACATATTGGCAGCATATAATATCTGTCATTTGTCGAAATAATATTTGCCAGGCGGTTAGCTCCAGTAGTGGCTCCAGTACAGTGCACTGAAACCTATGGAAACCGAAGTTTTATATTGCAAATGCAAATATATAGAAAAACTAATAATTAGCACAAATAAAAATAATAGCGATAGTGATATTATTTTAAGTGAATAATTGTAAAGTATGTAATAATTTGTATTTGTAATAAAAATACTTGATAATAATAAAATAAAGTAGTAAACGTAAACAAAATATTGTATAAACAATGTTTAATATCTTATTTATTTAAAAAACAAAAAGATTAAATTCTAAGCAGTCAGGGCCTATTTAATTATACTTCAATTTTACAATTGCACATGTTCGTGTTAATAGGGGTCAGTAAGTCGTCACTTCACTATATCTATGAAGGGACTTTACATAATATATTTTATCACCATCCTTAGAGGTACGTCTAACTAGTAAATTAGGTAAATATTAATTCCCTCTACTCTAAATGCTAATCAGACATCACCAAGAAAATCTAATAATTTCTTATAAAAGATGCTTCTGTTAAAAGAAATATAACTTCGTATTTGCTAAATTTTGCGAATTTTAACTTGAATAAATTAAAAACATAATGTGACTCTTAGTTTTACAAGACAAGAATAGTTTTTCTTTTTTATGACTCATCCCTGAATGGCAAATCTCGGTTCAGTTGCGTGAAGCTAGGTTAATTTTAATTACTCTCTTAATTGATTAAAAGAAAAAATATTAAAAAATAATATTTCAAAATAGTGGAATATTAAGTTAGTCTTCAAGATAAAGTCATAAGCTATTTTCAAATGCAAATGTGTGTGTCGAAAGGAGCTTTGACACAAAATTTTACTAAAAACAAAAATTATTTTTTATGGCTCATAACTGAAGGGCGATTCTCGGTTCAGTTGCGTACACCTAGGTTAATTTTAATTACTTGCTTAACTGATTAAAAGAAAAAAATTATTAAAAATAATCTTTCAAAACAGTGGAATATTAAGTAAGTCTTCAAGATAAAGTCATAACCCATTTTCAAATGCAACTGAGTGTGTCGAAAGGGCTTTGACACAAAATTGGACATCTTGCAGCGCATCAGTAATAGAAAGGAGCTTTGATATAAAATTACAATTTTTGCACTACTTTAGTTATCTTATCAAAATATTTATGAAAAAAAGCTAAAAATATTTGAAAATGTCACATTACATACCTAGTACACAACGTAGAATAATCCGAAAACCAAACCATCGCTTAATTAGAACTAGGAAAACGCAAAACTCAACTGTATCAGAAGCCTTAAGAACTCCGGAAAACAACTTTAGAACAACCACCAATCAATCCAAAAATATTTATATTCTAGCCGTCTTGAGCTTTTAAAATACCTCAAACCTCCTGTATTATAACAAGTCTTCCAATTTGTGTTGGAGAACACAGATAGTCTAGAACCGGGAGAAACGACTACTTTCTAGATAAAACCGAAAGCGATCTGAGGACTTCAATCCGCTATTCAGCTTTGCCTGCCTACTACCGCGACCGACGTCACGAGTAGGTACTGACGTCGACCAGGACTGTGATTGGTCAAATAATTTAGGCTCGTCTAAGTTTAGTATAGTATTGCGGTGTTGGCTGATGAGTGGGTTCAGTGGATTGCCGGTATTGTTTATTCCTATAATGAAGGTAAATAAGTAAAAGTAAAATAACACTTCTATTTGAGACGCAGTCACAAATTACCCATGGGTGATTTGTGACACAGTCTACAATAGCGTTTTACCTAAACAATTAGCTCCTTTATTCGATTTTCACAAAATAAATGAGAATTTAAGTTAAAAGCAAAAATACTGGAAAGTGCAGCAAGCAAAAAAAGCAAAATTTTTGAAAATTAAATCACTTAAGTACTGAAATCATATGATTTTGCCGAAAATAGTAAAACTAGTGCTTAAAGAAGAAGACATTCAATTTTGAAGAGGCAAAATATATGGCAATCATTTTGACAAAATCTGGCATGGAACTTCCTCTTAGTTACCCCTTCCATAAGGCAACGATGAGGTTTAGGGAGGTATACAAAAGGGTTCAATAAAAAAAAATCTCTCTATGGCCTATCAAGCTGTCGAGTGGCGTAGAAAGGCTGGCCGACTTTGAAACTCCCATAGAACCAACTTTCAAAAACAAATACCAACAAGAATTATCTGTAAAAAAGAACGACCAATTAAAATTGAATGAATGAGTGACTAACAGATCAATCAAACAGTAGGTGCTTGCATAAATAAACCACTAATATTGTAAACTACTGGAAACATTTAAACTATTACCCTAAATTTGAACTTGAACAATATTATGTAAACATTCAAGTTAATTCATAAACATCGCGGGCAAACAGTGCAGGCAATTATGAACCTTAAAGTTGCAATGGTTAGCAGATTTTATGATATCAGTCAAGGGGACCATGCATCAGTCAGACAGGCTTTTGTCTCTGACCTATTCCGCTCACCTACTGCAGTCCATAGGGACGTGCTAGCTGCTCTTACCATATCCTAATCTGCAGACCCAACTCGGGAAGTGAGGTCCACAGGACTAAAGTCGAATCTACGATAGATCTGTCAAAAGTTTAAGTCAATTAAGTGACTTTTAAAGTTAAACCATAGCCTAAAGAAAACTATAGCTGCGACACTTAAGCGCGGCACCTTTGAGAAGCGAGGACCAACTTTATCACTATGTAGTGGGGAGGAAATAAATAAATCTAACTTGACGTCAACCCCCCGGCAATCATTAGTGAAGTGAGCCGTACTAAAATTTTTTGGGACGTTATATACTAAAATTGTTACTCTCCCCTATTATTTTATTTAAACTTTCATCACAAAATATATGATTTATAAAATACTGTTTATTTCGAGTAGAGAATAACCATTTTTTAATCCAAAAAGCTGCATAAAGAGAGCCGGATATTTATTTAAACATTACACCTGAAAGAAATAGTTAAAAATGTCTTTTGAAGTGAAATTAAGAATGGCGAATGTAGATTACTTGTAGTAAGTACAGCATTCTTGAATGCTGAATATAACTATAATAGAATATAAGCTCCAAGTTAATCTTTAAATATCAACAAGATCTATACACAACAAAAGTTTTTTTTATGAGAGTTTATTTTGCACAAGTAGTTACGGTTTTAGACGCACTTGTGAAGATCTGCAATAATAATTTTGAAAATTTTGATTTATCTAGTTGTTCTCTTCTAAACTAAAAAAAGATCTTATATAAGTACATAATTTTTTTTTATATAGATTCTTAGCAACCTGCACAATTTTATAAACGTATTATGTACGATTTGGCATATTTTTTCGTAACAGCTTTTTGATTTTATTCGCTAGATAAAGATATTGTCAAGATGGTGAAATGAAAGTAAATTTTTGATCTGGCTATAGTTCACGAACTAATTTATACATGAAGTGCACAATTACGCTAAATTGGAGCAACCTGTACCGTGCGTTCAATTTATCTTGATAACATTTTGATTCGCTGTAACTTTTTCGTTTTTAAAGATATCAAGTTAAACAAAAAAGCAAAATGTAGGGTTGGTAACCAAATTTTTTTCTACGTTACATATAAAATAAAACACTAACGATTTTCTGACATATCAGCCTACTCTATATAAATGGAACACCCTGTATATTACTACATTTTTGGAATCTCTAGAGAAGTCTAAACACATTTCGTATATAATATCTTATACCTATCTTTCTTTAGGTGTTTACGAAATATTGATAGTTGAAAGTCGTGCATTTTGACATTTTGATAGGCTTTAAAATCTAAACCGCATGAGAGCAAAGAAAACGGTTTGCATATTCCTGTCTTAGGTTTTCATGTGCTATCAAATGACAGTAACTTTGAATTTAACCCGCGAATAAAATTGACCGGACCTTTTAAACCTCCGGTTAAATTGAAAGCCACTGTCATTCGATAGCTTATGAAAACCTAAGATAGAGATGTGCAAACCGTTTTCTTTGATCTCGTGCGGTTTAGAGCCTGTCAAAATGCCCGACTTTCAACAGTCAATATTTCGTAAACAGCTAAAGATAGGTATAGGATATTATACACGACATGTGTTTTGATTTCACTAGAGAGTCCAAAAATGTAGTAATATACAGGGTGTTCTATTTAAAAAATATATAAAGTAGGCTTTTATGTCAGAAAATTATTGGTGTTTGTTTTATATGTAATCTAGAAAAAACTTGGCTACCAATCCTACATTTTGCTTTTTTTGTTTACCTTGGTATCTTTAAAACCAAAAAAGGTACAGCGAATCAAAATGATATCAAGGTGCTGATCAAATCTGAAATAATGGATATATTATGTGGAAAACGATAGACTTTTACGAAAACAACCAGCAAAAACAATGTTTTTGAGACTTACGCCTTTATGGTAGAATACGAACTGTTTATTGTCAAACGAAATGTTTTGCACTTTCTTATCTTCCACATAACCACAACCTGGAAAATACTCCCCACCAAACCGAAAATTTCGTATATCTAGATAATTACTAAATAACTAAGATAAGAAGATGCAAATCGTTTCGCGCTAAGTTAAACAGATCAAATTCTTTAAATGGAATTCGACATGCTACATGAAATTTATCTAGAATTTTTAGAAGAATTCGAAAATCGGAAAATATGTCCCGCTCTTTTGAGACCTTTTATATTGAAATATAATTCAATTATATTGTTAAACTGAAATCAACATGGCTAAATGATGAAATGGTTGTAAGACTAATAAAAAAATTAAAAACATGTTATTTCTATAAAATGTGTATACATATGTAGGGTGCAGGGGAAAAATGATCTAAGCGTCATTTCCATAGGAAACTTTTTTATTATTGACTTCACAGAAAATTTTATTCTAGATAAAAGTTGGTGTTTGAAAAAAAAAAAATGTTGACAATGCTAAATTAAATATAAGTTATACAGGGTACTCAATAAATACAAAAATGATGGTTAAAAAATCAAAAACTTTGGAATATCTGAAAACCTTCTACAGAAAAATAAAGCTCGTATTAAGATAAAAATAAAAGTCAAATACCATTTTTTCCAAAAGTGCACCGCACCGTTGCGGAGAAAATCCATTTCAATTACTGAAAAAACCCGCTTTTTCTTAATTTTGTCCTTATTTTTTTCAGCAACGATGCACTTTTGGAAAAAATGGTATTTGACTTTTATTTTTACCTTAATAGGACCTTTATTTTTCCTGTAGAAGCTTTTCAGATATTCCTAAGTTTTTGTTTTTTTAACCACCATTTTTGTATTTTTTAAGTACCCTGTAATACTTAGTCTTAATTTAACATTGTCAAAATTAGTTTTTTTTCCAAGCACCAACTTTTATCAAGAATAAAATTTTCTGTGAAATCAATATTAACAGTTTCTTATGGAAATGGCGCCTAGATCGTTTTTCCACTGTACCCTTCGTATAAATTTTATGAATGTTTCCATATTATTAATTTTCGATTATTTTTGGGCACTTAAAATTTTGTAACCTATTATGATACGTTTTAGTCCGTTTTGGTGCTTTTAGTTAGTTTGGGTTAGTTCAATCAGTTAATCGTTTAGTTTTAATTTATTTTAGTCATTTGAACCCGGTTCCGATACATTATAACCAATTTTAATATTTTCGGTTAGTTTTGGTTAGCCGCCAAAATTGGGTCGTTCAATCAACTATCGATTACTTTCGGTTCCGATACGTTATTACCAATTTTAGTGTTTAGGATAGTCGCCAAAATTGAATTAATCTGGGTTAGTTTTAACTTACTTAATATTATTTTTAAGCTATTCCGATACGTTTTAGCCCGTTTTGGTACTTTTAGTTACTTTTGGTTTGTTTTGGTTAGTCTTTCAATCAAATTTTGGTTACTTTCAATTTATTTTAGTTATTGAATTAATTCAAGTTAGTCGTCAAAATTCGCTTAATTTTGGTTAGTTTCAACTTATTTTACTGTTTTTAATCTGTTACGATACGTTTTAGCCCTTTTTGATGTTATTGGTTAGTTTTGGTTTGTCGTTCAATCGACTTTCGGTTAATTTCAGTTAGTTTTAATTTAGTTTAGTAATTTGAATCGGTTCGGATACGTTATAACCAATTTAAATGTTTTTAATTAATTTAGGTTAGTCGCCAAAATTCGGTTAATTTGGGTTAGTTTCAACTTACTTTAATAATTTTAATCTGTTACGATATGTTTTAGCCCTTTTGGTGCTTTTGGTTACTTTTGGTTAGTCGTTCAATCGACTTTCGGTTAATTTCAGTTAGTTTTAATTTATTTAAATCATATGAACCGGTTCCGATACGTTATAACCAATTTTAAAGTTTTTGATTACTTTCGGTTAGTCGCCAAAATTCGGCCAATTTGGGTTAGTTTTAACTTACTTTCGTTCAATCAACTTTCGGTTAATTTCAGTTAGTTTTAATTTATTTTAGTCCTTGGAACCGGTTCCGATACGTTATAACCAATTTTAATGTCTTTGGTTACTTGCCAGTATTCGGTTAATTTGGGTAAGTTTTAATTTACTTTAACATTTTTAATCTGTTCCGATACGTTTTAGTCCGTTTTTGTGCTATTAGTTACTTTTGGTTTGTCATTCAATCAACTTTCAGTTAGTTCCAATTTATTTTAGTCATTTGAATCGGTTCCTATACGTTATAAGCAAATTTAATATTTTTGGTTAGTCGCTTAAATTCCTTTCGTTTTGGTTAGATTTAACTTATTTTAATTTTTGTAACCTATTACGATAGGTACGTTTTAGCCTGTTTTGGAGCTTATGGTTACTTTTGGCTAGCTTTGGTTAGTCTTTCAATTAACTTTCGGTTGGTTTCAGTTAGTTCCAATTTATTTTAGTCATTTGAACCGATTCCGATACCTTATGATCAAATTTAAGTTTAAATGAACAAACTAACTAGCTGCATAATTCTGCCGTTCTCATTTTAACACATAAACATTAACTTATTTATATAACATACAAACAAAACAATATATACGCATAACGTCTATTTACCCAAACAACGAATATTTTTCTATTTTAATTCCTATGAAAATTTATTGCACTCCGGCCCAGGTAAGCGCGTATGATTGGCATCGAGTTCCAACTGCGTGGTGTCCTCCCTTCACTGAGCTTCACGGAGAAAATTTGATTCCGTACCCCACTAAACGAGCCGAGTGTCGCGGCTATAGTTTTCTTTAGGCTATGGTTAAACAGTTGTAGTGCCTTAAAGCGCTGATTGAAATTAAGATAAATTAAGAACCTTAAATAATTATCTCATAAAATAACCAAACCTAAACATAAATTAAATCACAACACCCCTCTTAAAGACCTTTATTATAATACAGATATACAGCGACTAGATCTATAAACAATTCAAGCCATACTTCAACCCAGAGAACAGCGTGTTTTAGTAATCGGATAACATAGTGTAAACTCATTAAGTCTCTGACTAATAGACGTTGTTATTAGTGCTTTCACTTTAAGTCGTTGACCAATATAAGTTGCTATTGTTTTACCAAAGTGCCTTCTTTAGTATCTCTACTCACTTGACGTAGATCGATCCATAATCTGAGCTATATAATCTGCACGCCATCTCAGGCGTGGCGTCACGATAAGTAAATAAATGTTTTAAACATAGCGATATCCCTGGAAAACAGCCACAATACTTCAGGCGAAAGTAACGGATATTAAACATTTCACCAAGAGAATTAAAATTAATATTTCTACCAACACAACTCAACCTATCCCAATTGTAAAACGTCTGTCAAATGCCTATGTTAAATCTAAGCTGATATAGGACCATTGCAATTTATTAAACGAGCAATAAGAATAAGGGCGTAGCCTCTGTTCTTGTTGTAGGACTTTCAGGAAGATGAGGAAACAGCAACATGTTTTATGCCACCACAAATGTCTTTCGAGGTTGTGGCACCAACAAAACCAAAAACTGCAAGCCATATTGTGAAGGGTCGCTGTCAAGGCTATGGAATCTAGCTAAAGAAACGAAATTGCACCATGTAATTTAAAGAGCTGAGATAATAGGTCTGTTCTAGCAGCGATTTCAAACGGTTTCAAACCGTCCGGAGTTTGCGCATAACGATATAAGCGTCGCTTATATGGCTATGCGCAAACTCCGTACGGTTTGAAACCGTTTGAAATCGCTGCTAGAACAAACCTAATAATTACAATCAACATTACTGGTAGCAGTCAGTGACGCGCCAGGTGAGAAGACTACCCTCGTTTTGATCAGTGCTCCGCGTCCATATACAGGGTGACTAATAATTAATGGTCGACAATATAGCCACATGTTCCTTATGTATAAAAAGATTTAAATAAGCTAAAAGTTTATAATACCAAAGTTCACATGTATATTTTTTGTAATAATAATGTTATTATATATTAAAAAAATAAAAAATAAAAGTACTCTAAGACGCAAAAAGTTATGAAGACACTCCAAGTAACATAGGTGGCGCTCTCTTCATGTAACAGCAAAACTGTAAAAACGTTTGAATTCCTCGCCTCAATAAACCATCGTAACTTTGACACCCATCTTGGTTATTATCATTTTTTGAACTTTGGTAAATTTTTCCATATGGAATTAGTGGTTTAATTGTGCGTGTATTTTTTACTTTACTGTTTAGTATTGCAAATTGCATGTTTCAAAAGTGTATTATTTATTTCTCGTAACACGTTCTGCTATTTACCCCATTTGTTATTTAGTCTTCAATTGTTTATGTTGAGAGTACAACACTACAACAACAAAAAATGAAATTCAAGTGCTTAATTTCGGAAACTGATGTAAGCAGCAACGCAAAGCAGAAAATAGCAGGATTTAAAAAAAAGATTAATACAAATATATAATAATAATTATTATTATTATATATTATATTAATCTTCCTTTTTTTGCTTAATATTTAACGATAAATTATTATATTTTTATGTTAATATTGTAGAGATATACACATAATAGTCCTAAAACCATAGAGCCTCCCCCTCCTCCCGAAAGACTGGCTACGCCATTGGTAGCACTAGTGGGTAGATTGTCTTTGGCTTACTATCAACCAGTGGCGCATCTACAAAATTATTTGGGGTATACCGACCTGATATTTACTTCTATTACAGTTTTTAAAATTGATTAGTTACAAAAGCATAGCTCGGAAGTACTATCATTTCTGGAGGTGTAACCCCCTCTACCCCCCTTGGATGCGTCCCTGCTTTCCATCAGTGAAACTAACACAAAACACTAGGCCAAAATGTAACATTAATTAGTTTTTATAATTTAGGAAATGATTCCCACATCTACTTTTGTTCAAAGCTGGCAAGCTTCAATATACGAGAACTGGCAACTGGCAACGTTGTATCGAACGGTTATATGACGAAAAGTAAGCGTGGATTCAGCGACCTATAAACCTTGATAAAGATTAATTTCAATAATTAAACCTTGTGCACTTTTTTTGTTATCCTCAAGTACAAGTAGGTACAATTTAGAACCTAATGTGATATTTAAAACATTGTTACCAGGTACAAAGTACGAACGAATTAAGTTATAAACTTTAGAACTTCGACAACTTTTTTGTCTAGGAAGGATATTCCTCAATTATGTAACACTATGGAATTTATTTGCTCTCCTGGTCTGTCCACTGATTTAATAATAAAGAACTTTTGTAAGGCGGGATTGTGTACAGTACCCCATACATTTCGTATCTTGGACTGAAATTGGAGGAAGGTATATTTTCAATACTCGTTTCACCAACAACATTGTTCTTGTAACATACATATTTTATCGGACTGAAGACATTTGAATTTAACAACAAGGTGCTTACAGAAATAATCGTGTCCTGTTGGAACTTTTAATATTAATAGTTTTCCCAACAAACTTCTAGGTGGCAAATTGCAAAAATGCTTTTACTTTCATACTCAATCAATAGCTAACCACAAATTGGCCGGTGCCATTTTTTAAAACCCTTTTCCAAAAGAAAAATGTTATAATCTAGTTATGAAAAAACTCAAAAATAAAACATTGCTGATGACATTGTATCATGTAAAATTGCTCGAGTACAACCTGTTCCAAAAAAAAGGCAAGAACATCACGCCCTGACACTATCGCCCAATTTTCCATGCCTCCAATAATCTCCAAAGTCATGGAACCTGTAGTCAATCAGCAACTACTCAAGTAATTCGAGACCAACACAATAATTAGCGATAACCAACCGCAAACAGAGCTCGACCGGAGATATATTGGCCTATGTCACTTATATTTTATGAAGTAGGGCAATTGAGAACTACGGAGAATCTCGAGCGATTGCGTTGGGTATTTCGAAGTCATTTGACAGAGTTTGTCATTGCTCAACAAGCTGTCGTTCTTGGGACTGCTAGCGTCTCTCTGCTGTATTGAAAATATACCTTCCTCCAATTTCAGTCCAAGATACGAAATGTATGGGGTACTGCAGCTGGCTTGCCAGTTTCCTTAAGAACCGGTATCTGCATGTTGCGCTTGATGGACACATCTCAGACGAATTCACCATTAATGCGGGAGTGCCTCAGGACGCAATACTGTAACCAACTCTGTTCCTCATCTGTATCACTGACCTGCTGACCGAAATCAATAATCCTGTTTACAGTTTTGCAGATGATAATACCCTTGTCTCCCAGTTTAGGACAGAAAAACCTTTACCAGCGTCTGTGACTTATCACCGCAGACAGGCACATTATAACAATCAGGATCTGGAGAAAGTTCGAACTTGGGGCGACAGGAATTTTGGTCCAGTTGCAATGCAAAAAAAACCCAAGCAGCGACGTTTACCCAGAAAGCCAATAGAGCAGGCACTGATATCATTATTGCAGGATCGACCATTCTTTCATCCTCGTCAATAGGACTACTGGGTGTTTCTGTCAGAAGCAATATCTCCTGGCATGACCACGTTGCTAGCATCGCAAAAACAGCCTCGCAGAAGCTTGGTGCGCTATTTCGCTGTATAGAATGTTGCTCATACATGCCGCACCTAAGGACACCCTAAAGCTGCTGGATTCCATTCAGAAGAGAGCTGTGCGTTTCGTCCGCGATCCAGAGTTGACGGGATCTGAATAGTCTGAAACAGCGCAGACATGTGGCCGAGATATCAGATGTCCCTGTTTTACAGATACTTTCAAGGCAGATGTTTCCAGGATTTGTTCCGCATCATCGCGACAGACGGCAAGAGCGCGCCCATTCGTTTTACAACTGGAAACAGCTAGAACGTCGCTTTACAAGGACTCCTTTGTCTGGCGCACTGCATTACTGTGGAACTCACTCCCAGGTCAGTTTCCCCCTAATTACAACTTACAATTATTCAAGAATCGTGTCGATTAACATCTTCGCACACACCGTTCGTCGAGTGCCATAGGATATCCCTATAGTGTGTGTGTCACTGCCATTAAAAGAAAAACAAAAAATAAAAAAACACTTTTAACGTAACAAACAAAGTCTCCTAACTTGTCCTCTTATGCTTGCACATTTCCTAGTAGATTAAACGTCTGAAAAGTTATTTATACTTTTAGGAAATAGTCTATAGGACTATAAACAATAAATACATTGGGTACTCAGACGCACTTCCTTCTCGTTGACAAGATTTTTTCTCAATATAGAACGTAATATGTATCATTATGTCTTTAAAAATAGATATGTCAATAGTTGTTTCTACTCTGTAGGTGAATTTCTTAATGACTTCTAGAGTTAATTAATTAATAATAGGATGAAAGCATATTTAATCAAAGGTTGTACAAAATTTCAAAAGAAATTGAAAGAAAATTTAAGAAAAATGATAACAAAAAAGGCTCAACAAGTTATAATGATATTGAATATGTTAGCAATGTTGCAACTGCCACTACTGAAAGTTCAGGAGCGACAATGTCGTTAGTCTCGTTACCCTCACCATAAACCTCAACCATCAAGTTCCAGTAACGGCATCGATAGTCAAAAAGTTGATTCAGGACAATCTTTGTCCTTTGTCCTGATTTAACGAAGAAGAAAAGAAAAAAATATGTATATTTGTCATTAAACCTATACGTTATGCTGCGGAATTAGTTACAAGGGGCTGAGCTTAATGACATTGACATAGCAAGAAATAAACTTCAGGCAAAAGAGCATTGATGACGAAATTGCAGATTACCCTTGTAGAAGCAGTAAATTGTTTGGCAAATATTTTATATGGAAAGCAACCGTTCTGATGGAAAGGCATTTATTCATCAGCTCCATTATCAAAGGTAGCCTGCCCCTTCAGTAGTCATTGGGCTACCAATGACAGAGCAGCTAAGTTATACTGTGTCTCACAACGAAAACTTTTTAAAAAAAAGTGGTAAGAGATCAATTGTAATTTTAGTCAATAATACAGAACGTCACAATGAAAATAAACAAATTGTTGAAAAAAATATGGAGGAAGTCAATTAACATGAAGAACTATTGATTCTGATGATATTGATGATAATGAGATGAATTATGAAAATGAAGCCGAAGAAAAATCATCACCAAATATTCTAGAGACTCCCATGAGACATGTCTCCCGCAATTGATAATGATGAGAGCGATGAAAATATGCCTCCTGCTGATCTTGCTTAATTTGTGTGTGATTCTTAATTCTCAAATCTTTTTTTTGTTCGGCTTTTTTAATTTGAAACTTTTATTTTGAATATTTAGGTTTTTAAGTGTCTTTGTTTTGAATACATATTTCCAATATTTCCATATATTTCCATTATTCAAAATTTCTTGAAATATTCTGAAAAATATATTTTCAGAAATGTTACAACTCTAGCTAGGGTTGTTGGCGATATAAAAATTACAGTTTTATTATACAGGAACATATATAAATAGGAACATATAAATACGTTTAAACAAGATTATTGATGAAAATTGAGGGTTATACATTTTAGGAAGAGGAATTATTCATGTCATTTTTAATGTCATCTTAACGTCCGTGTCATGCATTTGCGTCACAAACTTAAATATCGAATAAATTCAAAGACAAAATAACAAATGTAAAAGTATATAAAAATAGTACCTACTAAGAATATTCGTCTAACAGTTGATCTAGTTTTATACACTAAGATTATAACAGTAACCTTTCTCCGCCAGAACGTAGGAAATATGCCTTATTCTCAAAATGAAAGAATTTCAGACAACACAATGGTAGGTGCCAACAAAATTATAATAAAACGTGTTTGGTGACGTCATACTGATGCGTTATGACTGGATTGCGCAATGGCGTAGTACGCCGAGCTTTTATTGCGACACACTTTTTGGCAACTTAAAACAATTTTTATACTATGCGGTTTGTTCACTTTTGACTTTTCTCTCATGTTCCTTAATTTCGCAGCCTCGAAAATTATTAACATCGTAACTATAAATGTTACTTTCCTACCAAACCTATCGTTACCCAATTTTGCCAATAATTCCAATCACAGCTTTTTAATTTTATTATCCGCCTAAAAATGTTTGGGTCAAATATTTAGAGCTTTTGGGCTACGAGTAATAAATATATAGTGACAAATAAAAATTGGGAATTTAGTTATAAGGCAATATCTCAAGAGCCCTAATCTTATAACAGTTTAATTATTTGTATGCTGTAAAACTAGGTCAAGAAAGTAAAGTAGAAATTATGTCATGTTTTCATACCGAAACGTTTCTCAAACGACGCAATCAGTGCCAACCAAATCTGATAATGTATATGCATTTGGTGACGTCCCTCGTCGCACCGTTTATTTATAGCAGAATTAATTCTGCCAGAATTGTACAATAGGCTAATGAAAAATAAACAAAACAAAACTTAACACGTCTACACTTCACGCCAGGTGACTGAAAGTATTGTTTCGACAAAAAAAAACCTTGTGCCACAAACTGGCTCAGGCACTACGACAGTGAATATCGACACAAAAAAGGCAAACATCGCACATGAGCAGGTATCTACGATTTTTTTATATGTTGCTAGGGCCCTGAAAGTAGTTTATATCCAACCTTGCAACCCTGAAAAGCCTGTGCTACTCCTGTGGTGCTCGAAAAACTCCGAAATTCTGGCACTTGTTTCAGTTTTTTCAAAAAAACTACCTTAGGGAAGCGTGTATCTTCACTCTGTACTTTTGTAAATCAAATAAAACTTGCTTGAATTTGAGCCCAACCCGAGGTCCTTTTGTTGGGGAGATACAGCCAGTCAACGATGGGCAATTTTTCCCAAAAAGTGAAAATTTATCGTTAGGGTCATTTTCCAAGACACATACCGGCTAAACTAATAGTCCCAGAGAAAAGTCATAAGAAAATAATTTGCAGATAATTGAAGTGGTGCCTGTAGGCATTATAGTT
>JAEQML010070501.1:0-16743 GCA_016904865.1 Pissodes strobi | reverse complement strand
TAAGTTGATACTATACTATACTACTTTTAGTTTGTCACGATAGACTACTCGTGTTTCATATCGTTAGATCGAGGAATGTGAGACGAATCGAATGCAAATGGTCTTTTGCTTTTTACAACCACACTTATAACGTTTTAAGTTGTAAAAAAGAACGAGACTTGAAGTAATATACATTTATTTCGTGTATTTTGGTAAACTAAACTTACGTAATCTAACCTGATCTCACCCAAACTTCTATCAACCACATATTTTCGCACAATTATGAGTTTTCTCAGATCTCAAAAAGCGTTGCATTCTGCTTCGGCATTTTCAATGTCCCCTTCGGTTGCATCTTTGTGAAGGACTGTGAATTTTTTTTTATATTTATATTGTAATATTACGGACAGCGGATTTCTTAGCGGAAAAATACTAATGTTTTTGACTTAATATTGATATCGAATACCGTTAAAAGGTTTAAAAAAGGAACGTGGCACCCAAAAATACTTAGAAGCTGATTCAATTTATTCACTGATAGAGTGGGAGAGGAAGAGATTTCTTCAGTTTAAAGTGGCTACCCCCTGGGATTGCCAGTAACTCGTAAGGTTGTGCTGGACCAGAAAACTCTTGTCTCTTTTTAGTATCGAAACTGAGAATTTTGTTAACTTTAGAGAATTATATGCCGAAACTGCGTCATTTCTTGTAGGAAAAAAATTAATCTGGGGATGACTCTTTTGGGTCTCAAGTGGTGCATATTGAAGTGAGAAGAGAAAATCCACGAATTGTTTCCTATAAGACTGATTTTAAAGGCAAGGAGTATGAAAACTGGGAGAATACCTGATCAATTAGAGACGATCAGAAACGGACCTAAAAGTATATCCATCAAGTAAATAACCATCTAAAAAATTATTGAAATTGATTCCTGGGCCTGACGAGATCCATACAGATGGAAACTCGTCATTGATTGTGTCGAAAGAGATTGTAGAAATTGTTTATAGTTCACACACATTGATTTTCCATGAACCGGTATGGGGGATCTTTACTTTTCATAAGCCAGGCTTAATTCTCCGGTGGTCCTAAACAACACATAAGAGTCAAGAGAGTCTCTGTGCGACCTTCATGCTACGATTTGCTTCGACAGCAGCCCCTCGAGATATATCACCGGCACAGGTGCATTATAAATGCAAAAATATAGGCAACCATACTTTCTCTAGTTTTTGGTCAGTAAAATATGTTTTATACGGCCGTACAAGAAGTATCATTTTTTTGAACGATTTGTAGTGCAAAAAGTACCATTTGGGTGCACTAGTGCATAGGTGCCTACTGAGACTTGAGACCTGAAATTCGTAGGCTTACTGTAGCGAGAAGTCAACAAATAATGGCAATTAAAATTTGAACAAATATTTAAGTGAAATATTTAAGGATCGGAATTGTTAGATAGTAATATCTCCTTGCGTGTGGTACCGTTTCAACTATGTTTCCGTAATTGGCAGTAGAGGCAGTAGACGACTCTCCTTGGAGTTATTTTGCTAACTTCATTTTGCTGCTTAAAGATTCTTCAACATGGCCTTCAGCAATGCTGGAAGACTTCCACCCCCGTGCCCTTTTATTTTTAAAAATTTTAAAATGTCTCCTTCCGGGTCTGCTAACAACGTAGCAGAAGAATGTCTCAAAGCATGTCCAGTATATAGCTCGGGCGGCGGCCACTACAGAAATGTGGATATATTTGAAGGAATTTTCCAAATGTATTGACTCCAACAGCATGTATAGAGCACTTTTCATTTCGTAATGCTACAAAAAATATTTTATGTGGGGTCCTTATATCGCAAAATTCAGCGTACTTTCGGTATATTTCGCTAACATCCAGCCCCTTGTAACGTTGTAATTGTACCTGAATATTATATCGCAATTTCCTCTGTGTATCCGATAAATTGTGGTATCGATTATCACAACATTACTATTACGAGTGGATTTCAGTACTCCGACCCGCTTGACAGCAGGCGCCTTCCGAAGATTCGCATGAAAATAGGATATATCGAGTGAAGTTAAAATTAACGGGTCTTCTCGTTCGGAGCATTTTAAGATCCTTTACACAAAACTATGTAAAAATCGACCTCTGCTATTGGTCGATCCATCTCGTATTACAATATGTCTTCGTGATGCAGCCAATTTCTCTCAAGAGCTCTCATGGTGTAGAGGTTTAGACAGCTGGGTTTCACCTGGACGGCCCGGGTTCAAACCCCGTTGCTTTTTTTCATTTTTTTTTAAGATTATGTTTCTAAAATGTATTTTTCTTGATTTTGGGTATGTCTTGGGTTAGTTTGGGTTAGCACTTGGTTAGTTTCCTTTTCTTGAGCCCCCGCAGCGAGCGAAGCGAGCGGAGGGGCATGCGGATCGACCAATAAGAGAGGCCGATTTTTATATAGTGCACTATTTGTGTAAAGGATCTTATAATGCTCGTTCGGACTACCGGCCCTGAAGGTGCCTAATCGCGATTAAGTTTTCAACTGCTGGTTGATCATTGCCAGATAGCATTTTTTGTTAATATTACAAAGCGTACGTAGTAACGCGTATCTTTTGTTAGAGTACCGGCTATGCTGTTATGAAGCATCATGTGCAGAGCGATGTAATAACCTTTTATTTTAAAAGGTAGGTTCGACTCATGTGCTTCTAAGTAACAGGGCTATAAAAAATACCATTTTTCACCAGGGTCTTTCCGAGGAACCACTACCTATTTGCTTGGAGCCTTCCTTATCTAAGCAGGAGCCCAGCCGACTTCTCCAGCTTGGACCAGACAGAGAATTTAGTATAGCCTGGTTATCCCGACTGGTACTTTGCCTAGGTCTTCCAATTACCGAGGACAAAACACATCATCAAGTCTGGTAGGATCAATTTCAAGTTGATTTGTTTCACAGCTAATATGTTGAGCTTTGTTCTTGATTTATCGTGCTACTACTAATTTCTCAAGTGAAAAGACTAAATATAATCTACCGAGAAGTAACACTGGAAATATTACTTCCATAGATACTGAATTTTAGTTCGCTGAACTTATTTAGTGACTTTCATAAGAGACAGTCCTCTAATAAACTGTATTTTTTACTGTTTCCTGTCTTGGTATTATCTAAATTTACATGGTACAATTAGGGCGGTTATGCCATTTGTATTAAGTTAAATATATCTATCTGTAAAACCCATGGCAGAAAATTAATTTAACTTATTTAAATCCTATTATTGAACGTTTCGCCCTGATATCGGTCAATTGAGCTCAATTTCTCTTATTTGGTGCGGCTATATTTATTTCTATATATTTTATTCAGTAAATCACTTTTAGTTTAGCATTTTTGACATTTTAGCAGTCTTCTATATTCCAGCTGCCAAGGGAATAAGCTAAGCGTAGTTTGGTGGATATTTATTCCCAAATTTTAATATATAATTTGTTACATACATATAATAACTGGGTTATATTAAAATGTTCTTTTAAAGATAACACCTCTCTTTAATTGGCATCGAGGTAATTTATTGAGATTTTTATATGGCAATTAATAATGTTACTGTATTGATCAGAAACTTGCTAAAGGACCATAACTAGTGCTACTCTTTGATTTGAAGTTTAATCACATTGAGTACCAGGCCTAAATTATTTAACTGATACTTGATTGTTGTAAATTCTAGTATTAAAGTGTCAAGATGAAACCTAATTAACATACCAATTAATAAATTGTAATTTGAACATTAATTACCACCTGTGGCGTATACAGTGTGTCCAAAAAAGCATGCAACATATGGGAAACTTTTTTATTATTGGTTTCTCAGAAAATTTTATTCTTGATAAAAGTTGGTGCTTGTCCTAAAACAGTAAATGAGTATTTCAAATTTTCCGCACTGCTTTTAGTGCGGGCGCAAATGTCATTTTTCCGAAATCGCGTCAAGAGTAAGGTACCTTAATTTATGAAGATACAGTAAAATCTTATAAGGAAAAGTTCCTCCAAATTAAAAAGTAATCTAAATATGAAATTTGAGTCACGTATATCAACTTTTAATTTTTCTTTTTTTTCTCGATTTTTTCTTAAACGTTACGCCACTGGAGAATGTTTTGTTCTTTTGTTATTAGTATACTTGCCAAGTAACTCCAAAATTTATTTAAGATAGAAATTAGTTACATAGTTGCATAATGTTGCAGTTTTTCCAGCGATAATAGCCAGTTTAGGTATCAGTGTGTTGCAAACACATTTAAACACTTTTTTTCCTCTCAAAATCATGAATAGACCCAACTCTTTTCATTTCATGTAAAACAACTAATAATTTATTTATCTTTTGCACCCGATGAGTAAAATATGCACAAGTATCCTAAAAAGCCATTTAAAATATTTGGTCTTGAAGAGTAGGCCATGCATTTGGAATAAAAACAGATAAATAGCATTAATTTTACTTCGCTCTGACCTATGAAATTAATTATTATTGAGTCAGTTATTTCAATTGTATTTTGTAATAATTATTGTGGACAATTATTTTGGACCAAAATTATTTAAATATGTTTGCAACACACTGATACCTAAACTGGCTTTGATCTCTGTAAAAACTGAAACATTATGCAACTGTGTAACTAATGTCTACTTTGAATAAATCTTGAAGTTGCTTGGCAAGTACACTAATAAAAGAACAAAGCATTCATCGATGGCGTAACGTTTGAGAAAAAAATCGAGAAAAAAAAGGGAAATTGAAAATTGATTTACTTAACTCAAATTTCATATTTAGATTGCTTTTTTAATTTGGAGGAACTTTTCCTTATAAGATCTTGCTATATATATCTTTATAAATTAAGGTACTTTACTCTTGACGCGATTTCGGAAAAATGGCATTTGCGTCCGCACTAATAGCAGTACGTAAAATTTGAAATACTAGTTTACTGTTTTAGGGCAAGCACTAGCTTTTATGAAGAATAAAATTTTCTGAGAATCCAATAATAAAGAAGTTTCCCATATGTTGCATACTTTTTTGGACACACTGTATAGGTCAGCTTAAGTGATATTCAATAAATATTTTTTAGCATAATATTAACCATCAGTAATCAGAAAATGTTCTAAATTTTAAGAAAGTAGATTGTTCTACCCAAGTATTGTTTTTTTTTTATAAACTGGTTGTTTGTATTTCTGGTGTTTATTTTGGCAACTGTATTTAGGCTATAATTCAATCTCGCTCCAATTTTTTCTTACGCTTTTTCACAGGGTATTTTTTCTAAATTTTATTATCTGATTTTCAGACAGATAGAATTAATAAATTTCGTACACTAAAAATTTAGTGGCGGCCGCTCTAAGTGACAAAAATTTTAACCCACGCCATTAAAAAAAATAAAATCACAAACGGCTGAGTGAGCTAGGCATATGAACCAGCTGAAAGCACAATTGGCGAATAAGGTTAGTTATACCCTTCATATTCTCTTCTACCACAAATTTCTTGGCTTATCTATCTTAACGTAAGGGATTTTTATTATCAAAATATCACCTTTGTCATCTATACCACCTGTTGACGTTTTGTCCAGCCCGTCCCTACGACAAGCACCTGTCATTCCGAATACAGTAACCACTTCCATCAGTAAATATTTACTATTTGGAGCTTCGATTAAAAATTTCGTGATTCCATTCCTGGCTAATACTTTGGACTTCTTTGGACGATATCCTACAGCATTTCTTTTTAAGAATGTCATTAGCTTTGGATATTGCGTGATATTGAGGTTTTGTCGCAAAGCATGCATCGATCTTAACATGAAAACTTCAGACAATGGGGTTGATCGTTTAATTTCCTTGGATTTAAAAGAGAAGTACGCCAAAGGGTCAGTATCATTGAGATTTTGAACATTCTTTTCTGTGCACCATTGTCTAAACTTATGATAATATGTTTCGTATATAGATTAAGACTTATCTGAAATGAGTTCTCATATTGCTTCTTCTGCTGCCACTCTTACATCTTCTGGAATATTTTCAAATCATTTGATTCGTCCATTGTTTGCTATAAAAGCTCGACCTGAGGTCTTCTTTGACAATTTTGACGTCGCGTGCAAAAAAGTTGGACTTTTTGCACTTGTCACATATATAACTATTCAAGAAACATAAAAACCTCTAGATTTTTGCTTGTGCAAAGCGAACATGATGATACCACATACCTGGAGATGCCTCCAGGAACCGGTTTCTAAGTCTTTACATTTCATCAGAGGCTTAACTCTTTGGGCTCTCAAACAACACGAGAGATCCAACCTTGAAGTAGTAGAAAGCAGTATATAACTTTTATGATTTGACAATCTCTCCACCTTTATTAACAACCGAGATCCTAATGGTGAGCAATAGAATTCGGGACAAACCGTGTATAACGCGTCTGTGAAGATATTTTGCTGGTCCCAAGTCCGAAAAAGAACCTAGAATGCAATGCCTCTTTTTAAACAAATTCAACGTCAGAAATTCATAAGAGTTACTTCTTCGTTTCAGGAAATTACTTAAATTGCGAATTACTGGAGTATTTAATCGATATATTCCTCTGAAGGCGGGCATGTACAAAATGTTCTAAGGAGGTGAGGTAGGTAACCTGAGAAACTTCTAATTTATCCTCCAGAGATTTTTATTTGAACTTGTTTAGTGAAGAATAGCAATTTAGAGCATTCTCGGTACCTTTTTTAACAAATAAAGCTATTTGTTACAATCAGGTATGGTGTCAAAAGGTTTATAAATAGGAGCATGAGGAAGAATTTCTATTTCCTAATGACCTAGTAGTGGAGCTGAAAATATGTAAGTGTCTACTAAAGCCTCTCTCTCTCTAAATTAAAGATATTAGGGATTACGAATCAGATCGTAATCCGTGCATCAGAGTGTAATTGCTGACACGAAAAACCAGAACGGTCACGGACTGGGAATAGAATCGAGCCGCACCGCAGGCCCCGCCGGTGATCCATTATCACGAGTTCGTGTGTCTGTCACACTGGCCCACTGCGACGTTGACTGATGTGCCCCTTGGCCAGCGACGGAGTTCGAAACACATAAACAAATAAAGAATATATTGTATAAATATCTTCTCACTTGATGCCCTTAGAAATATTGATATAACACCGTATACATATTTTACACATCAGTGAATTATATTATACAATTAATAGCAATTAAAAAAACTACTGAAGTAATTAAAATTGCGGGAAATATTCAAATATTTGAAACACATGAATTCACAATAATATTTTCTTAAAGTCAATTCAAAAATTTCTATGAAGAGCTCTGCTTGTATGTATTGTATATACTCAATAAAAATTTACAAAATAAAATACATAAGTACTACACCTTTAAAATTAAGGTTCAATTATGTACATTTAATGTGAGATATATCTAAATTAGAAATTTGCATAATAATAAATTTCGTTAAGCAAAGCAGTGTTCAATGTAACACCTACACTGGCACAGCTTGATGGATATTATTCTAGCCAGTCCAAAAATAATATTAAAAAGGAAATTAGCTTTCCAAAATGTCTTTTCTCAGCAACGGGAATAAAAGGTAATTACCCCTCAAACTGACCCCATACGATTTTTAAGACCTAATTTGTTTGTACTGAAATAATATTCTAGTTTTTTTGGAGTCTTAAACATTTTGATAATGACCCTAGATTCGAGCTCTGAATGAGCCACGATAGCATTTCATTATGCTATAAATACATTTTTGGTTTAAAGCTTCAAATATTTGAGCGATACTCATTCTATTTACCAATTACCTGTATGCAAAAACTATTTCAATTACTATTAAGCTTAATATGTTGATATATTCAAATTATTTATTAGTTGGAAAAAATACAATACAAATACAAATATTTTTGCTTATATCCAAGTATTTTTTGAAAGGTGGATAAGGTAGAATTGAGTGGCCAGCTCAGGCACCAGATTTAAATACTTTCGATTATTTTTTGTGGTGAAACTGAATATTATTATCTACAAGATTAAATCAAACAATTTAGAAAATTACAACAAGGAAAGGAATTGAGAACAATTACTGACTGTCCCTATAACGTTTTAAATATTTCTCACAGTATTGGGGGCCTAGTGACAAAAGGTGACTTGGGTGACATTTCAAATACTTAAATGAACGTTGTTGTAATATTGATTATTTATTGTTCCCTTTTTTATTATAACTTAATTATCAATAATTATCCATTTTATCATCATCATATACGTATGTACTGGGCCTGCCTGAGAAGGTATGAAAATTAAATGATCCTATTCAATCAGGGAGTTTTCAGAAATCTAGTTTAGGTATTGTGCATCGAATATGCTCAGAATTGGAAAAAGAGTTTAGAACTTCAATCATACAAGGGGTGTTACAGTTTCAAGAAAAGTTTAAATCAATTCCTGTAAAAGAATAAACGCGGCAACATTGCAAATACTGTCAGCAACTCCACCACTGTCTTTTTTTAATAAATATATTAAAATCGGATAAAAAATATATATCCTATATATACTTTATTATTTAAGTTCTTATGTTATGAATTATGGTGTTTTTAATATAGTCAATTATCATAAACTGCAATTGTTAATTTGGAATAAAATTATTAAAAAAGGTATAGACGTAATGTTTGAGCCACATAACAGAAAAAGGCACCATTCCATATATCGATTTAAAAAAAATAAATAAGTCCATTAGAGCCATTACTTTCTATTGAATTTAAACTTAACCATATTGCAACCATATTTGATATATAAATTAACGATTATATAAATTAACAGAAGATAAGTGAGTACTAGATAATACATCTCACTCGAGAGAGCCATTAGATTTTATTTCAATTATATTTAAAAAGAATAAATAAGTCCACTAGGGCCATGATTTTCTTTTGTATTTATACTTAACACTGTTATATGAATTAATAGAAGATAAATGAATACTAAATAAGACGAATTATCACTCATCAAAAACGTTAGACTTTATTTCGATTATGTGAAAAAAACTGAATAAGTCCGCTAGAGCCATGATCTTCTTTTGCATTTAAATTTAACAATATTGCAGCGACATGCAATATATGAATTAATAGAAGATAAGTGAATGCTAAATAAGACAAATTCTCACTCGTGAAAGCTCTTAAATTTATTTCAATTATATTTAAAAAAATAATAAGCAAGTTCGCTAGGGCCATGATTTTCTTTTGTATTTATACTTAACACTGCTATATGAATTAATAGAAGATAAATGAACACTAAATAAGACAAATACTCACTCCTCAAAACCTTTAGACTTTATTTCGATTATGTTAAAAAAACTGAATAAAGCCATGATCTTCTTTTGCATTTAAATTTAACAATGTTGCAACCATATGCAATATATGAATTAATAGAAGATAAGTGAATACCAAATAAGACAAATTCTCAGTCGCAAAAGCCTTAAAACTTTATTTCAATCATATTAAAAAAAAAATTAAATAAGTCCGCTAGAGCCGTGATTTTCCTTTGCATTTAAACTTAACGATATTGCAACTATATGCGATATTTGAATTATTAGAAGATAAGTGAATTCTATATAAGACACTCGTGAACGCCTTTAGACTTTATTTTAATTATATTTAAAAGAAAACTTTAAAGGTCCGTAAGAGACATGCTTTTCTTTTGTATTTAAACTCAGCAATATCAGAACAATATACGATATAAAGATTAATAAAAGATAAGTGAATACCAAATAAGGCAAATTCTCATTCGTCAATGTCTTTAGACCTTATTTCGATTATATTTAAAAAAACTTAAATAAACCTGCTAAGGCCATGATTTTTTCTTGTATATAAACTTAATAATATTGCAATTATATACGACATATGAATTAATAGAAGATTTTTTTTTAAGTTCGGCGCACGCTAAATAAGGAAAATTCTCACTCTTCCTTTGGATTCAAAAAAACAAACTTAAATTAGTTGGCTAGCGACATGATCTTCTTTTGTATTTAAACTTAGCGATATTGCAATCATATACGGTATATGAATTAATAGAAAATAAGCAAATACTAAACAAGAGAATTTCTCACTCGCGGAAGCCTTTAGACTTCACTTTATACTTATTTGATTTATATTTTTAAAAAACTAAAACAAGTCGGCTAGAGCCATAATTTCATTTGTGTTTAATCTTAACAATACTGCAACCATATACAATACATGAATTAATAGAAGTCAAGGGAATATTTAGTAAGACAACCATATAAAATATATGAATAAATAGAAGGCATGGGAATACTTAGTAAGACAAATTCTCACTCGTGAAACCTTTTAGATTTTATTTCGATTATATTTAAGAAAAAACTTAATTAAGCTCGCTAAAGCCATGATTTTTTTTAAATACATAATTAACCATAATAATAGCAGACAAGGGAATAGGTACTAAATAAGACAAATTCCCACTCGCGAAACCCTTTAGACTTCCCTTTAGACTTTACTTCGATTATATTTAAAAAAAAAACTTAAATAGGCCGCTAGAGCCGTGCTTTTGTTTTGTATTTAAACTTAACAATATTACAACCATATACGACATATGAATTAATAGAAGATAAGTTACAACCAAATAACTCGTATTCGATTATATTTTAAATAACTTATATAAGTACAA
This sequence comes from Pissodes strobi, assembly GCA_016904865.1. Classification (NCBI taxonomy): domain Eukaryota; kingdom Metazoa; phylum Arthropoda; class Insecta; order Coleoptera; family Curculionidae; genus Pissodes; species Pissodes strobi. The sequence goes on along the minus strand of JAEQML010070501.1, from coordinate 6,160 downwards.
GATAACTTCTCCTTTAGACTTCACTTTATACTTTCTTTCGACTATATGTTAAAAAAAACTATGACAAGTCGGCTAGAGTCATAATTTTCGTTTGTGTTTAATCTCAACAATATTGCAATCATGAATATATTAAAAAATTCTTAAATAAGTCCGCTAGAGGCATTATTTTCTTTTGCATTTAAACTTAACAATATTCCAATCATCATTCAGAAAAATAAAGCTAGTAGAGTATTTTTTTTGATTTAAAATAAATAACCACATAGAAAAACATTTTTGTAATCAGAATATTTTTGTATTCACTATAACACGGACTTTAAAACGAAATTGGGGATATCTTTTTGAAATGTTATTTTAGCCATTAATTTTTTTTTTGGCAGGACTTTAAATAATATAATATTTCTTAACAATATGATATATGAATTAATAGAACACAAATTAATACTAAAGCCTTTACTCCTTTAGACTTTAAATGATGCATCAACTAATGCAAGAAATAAATCCAAATTGCAGAAAAACCTACGTCGACTCGCTTATCATTAAAAGTAATTGAAAGAACTCCGTATATATCCCATTTGCCCTCTTAAATAAAAATATTTGCTTTGCAAACACGGCAAATAAAGCGGCGGAGAGCTTCGCAACAGTGAGACAAAGTTTCAAGTGTACTTTTGATAACGGTATAAAGTAGAGTGTGAACTTAGCTAAAAGCCTCCGCTTGAAGGCAGTCTGGTTCTAAGGATAATCATATTAAAAGAGTTTTCGCGTCTTTTTAATGCTTACCTGTCCACCAGTTTAGTTCGTAATAATTTTGGTGAATTAAATACATTTAAGTGCATCTTAATTCATTTCTCTTGATGGTCTTATTTGACATTTTTTAATTTAAGTGCTACGCAATTTAGCTCTGCTTTTTCACAGATGCAAGCACTATGCTTACTGTCTTACCTGGCATTTACTTCACTCGTAGCTTCGTACTTAGTTTTTGCGACCCGCCGCGCCCTTGTTTCGAACGTTTGCACTTTGCATCTTTCACGAATTTGTATCATCTATTGTTTATAGTTGATTTGAAATAAAGAACTTTTGATTAACTTGATAATCTCTACATTTTTGTTTTATTACAATGCCGCCTTTCCTCAAAACTGTTGCAAACTGATAAAAAAAAACGGTTATTATTTCAAAGAAGAAGGCTTCTTTGTCGGCCTTTCGAGCCAAACATTCTTAGAAATAATGCTTCGCCAATTGCCAGTAAAACAAAAACAAATTAACCCCATACTGGGGCTAATTTGTATTTTCCTTCGATATTGTGCGTAGTGTATAGTGGCTTTATTATATTATTCGTTTTTATCAAAGCGTGTGTATATAAAGTCGTATATCATATATTAAAATTATTCATAAATCTGAAACCTGTTAATACTCGCCAATCTCAAATTCTTATATATAAGAAACGGGAATGGGCAAAGAACGGTACGTAGTACGAGCACGGTATAAACAAATATAACGAGCCGCCGTGATTCGTAACCGTGCCCGACACTATGGGACATGCGGTCGCGTGCAGCAAGGAATCGGTTCATCGAGAACGGTGATTTTTAATCCACTGTCACGGTGACCAACCGTTCCTCGCCAGATCACCGTGAAAAATCACGGTACGTGAAATCACGCCCCAACTCTAAATCATTTACAATAGTACAGTGCATCATATGACTCTAAGTATATTCATGTTCGTCTCTGACGTTATTCAATTTTGCACGTCCTATGAGTATTAGTTTTGTTAGGTCGATGATACCACACTACTGACCAGCAGAAAACAAAAAAGGGGTATCCAGACATTGCAAATGCACTGAAAGTGAGAGCCTGGAATCTGAATTCCAGTGGTTTCCTAACATTTTCAGCTGATATGGGCGTCAAAAAGATCTGCTATCACGTAAAAGACAAGTGAGGATTACAAAAGGGAGTAATGCTAATGACAAGCTAACGAGGATATAAAGAGATCATGATATCTGTCAAGAATGATACACACTAAAAAAATAGAAGAAGTATTCGAATTGGTTTCCTGTAGAAGAATTCTGACTTTTTTTTAGACTTCACATAAAATGACCTATCTCTATATCTAGGCAACTCAGCGAAATCGGCATCTTCTGTCATCAATTCAAATTTATCGCTTGAAGGAAAAAGTTAAAGACATAAAATCGAGATGTCGGTCCTGGTACGAGCCTCACCAACCACTTAGTTACTGCAATGATATGACAAAGGTGTTAATATTGAGAATATACAAATATAATGGACTGTAGGTGGAGTTCACTTGACTCGTAAGATTCTTCCTACCTCATTATTTAGTTTTGCTCTCTTTCTCACAGATCAATCCAATCATTAGATTTATTATATCTTTTGCACTCTCAATAATCATCTTTTTTATTCTGTGTTTCCCTGTCCTTTTTTTATGTTCAGCCACACACAAAAGGAAAATCATATGCCACTCAACGAGCGGTGCGTGTGCGGAGAAGATGGTGGACGTTGGACTTGAAGCACGTAGGTTGTAGTTTTCGGGAAAGACGTTACTCGGAAGTTCATTCCACTGCAAGGCAGTCCTCCAAAGAAGCTCCGCAACAGGGACGCCCGGGTAGGTGATCGCACCTGAATCGTATGTTGATGAGCAGCTTGTGTCTGACGGGTGTTTCTGTTTGGCACAACTCTGGGCGGAATCATAAGTGTCAGCTAGTTCGAACACCTTCCGTAGTAGTATGGATAGTAAAGAGATAGGCCCGTACTTTTCTTCGATGTTCAAGGCTATCAAGGTCTTTAGTCAACTCTGGGTCATCCACAAGAGCTGATGAGGTGAATACATTTTTTTTGCTCTATAGAGTGCTCCTAGCTTTCGTGTTGCTGCCTTCGCGAGTTTGGTGAAGTGATTACGCCAAGACATGTTGTTTTCTACGTTGATGTCCAGCAAGCTTATGGATTAGGCCAGAGTCAGTGTTTGTCCTGTCATTGATAACTCAGGTCCTGTGGTGTTTGCTCTTTTGAGAAGATAGCTGCTTGAGTCTCGCTTGCGTTAAACTGTACATTATTTTCCTCACCCCATTCCACGATGTATATATCATCATTGATAGCAGCAATCTGATTTTCTCGCTAGCGTTGGGAACTAGCAGAGATCATTGGAGCCTGTGACATGAACGAGGATATAAGAGTGCTGTCGTCTGCAAAGCTGTAAATAGAATTGTTTGACCTGTCTAAGAGAACGTTGCAGGAACAGTGTGGGAGACAATATACACCCTGGAGGAACTCCGGCATTGATTTTAATTTCCTCCGAGAGATATCTATCAATACCAACTCCGATGTTCGATCCCTTAAGAAATTTGAAAGCCATATAGAAAGAGTGCTGGTAATAGTCCGTATGCTGTCAATTTGCTTAAAAAATCCGTCATGCCACACCCTATCAAATGCTTTGGATATGTCGAGGGCCACTGCACGAGATTCGCCGTAGCTCTCAATGTTTTTGCTCCACAGGTAGGTCACGTATGTCAGGAAATCTCCCGTTGATCCGTGCTTGCGGAAGCCATGCTTATGATGCTTGCCGATTCGAGATTGTTTAAGAGCTGTTCGTTGATCAGTTTCTTCATGACTTTGGACATGATGGGAACTAGGGCAGTTGGACGGTAGTTATTTGCAATCGTTTTTTTTTACCTTTCTTCGGGATTGGTTGCACTTGAGCATATTTCCAATTAGAAGGAGAGCATGCAGTTCTGTGTGATAGGAAGAAAAGCGCGCAAAGTGGAGCTGTTAGTTCAGCAGCACATTTCTTAAGCACTATTGCTGGAACGCCATCTGGTCCTGTCGTCTTGTTATTGTTTAGGCTTATGAGTATTCGTTTCACGTCGTGTTGGCGATATATCAGACCTAGCATTGAGGAATTCATTCTCGGGATAGTTGGGGGAGTCTTTCCTTGATGATCTAAGGTAGAATTTGATGCAAATATTTCCGCAAGAATGTTCACTTTTTCTTTGGACGTTTCCGCTATTGAGCCATCATCTTTGGTCAGTGGTGGGATTGCCATCTTTGGGAAACCCTGATAGACAACTTTGGCAACTGACTAAAAGGATCTTGATCCATTAGGACAGTGTTGAAAAGCTTATTCTTGACCTGCTCGTTATATCCCTCCTTGCTCTCGTCAATGGTCCGCTTACACTGGTTTCTAGTCGTGATGAATATATTTCAATTTTCGGCTGTCGGATCTTGGCGCCATTTGCGGTGGGCAGCATTTTTAGCATTGACTGCTCTTGAGCAGTTTTTCCCAAACCATGGTTTACTGTTTGATATACGTTTCATAGAAGAGGGGATGAAAGCTTCCATACCAGCTAGGATAACTTGAGATATCTCATCAACAGATTCAGTGGTGATTCCTAAAGCAGACATCTTTTCATCAAGGAAAAGAAAGATAACAACTCGCGAAGATCACGCCACTTTGCAGATTTGTAGTGTCAAACCTTTCGGGGTATCTGTGGCTCCTGTATTTTGATAGCAAGTTCACAGGTTGCGCAAATAAGATTGTGGTCTGATGAGCCCGACGGAGGTTGGACATTACGGTGTAGAGGTCAGGATTAGTTGTTAAGAAGAGATTCAGGAGGCTAGCAAAGTCTTTTTGACGCTCAGGGGTCCTGGTAGGTTCGTCAACCAGCTGAGTAAGTCCGTGACTTATAGCAAAAGACTCGGCTTCTCGTCCTTCATCATCGTTCTTGTTAAAGTGTTTCAACAGCCGATGTTATGTACGTTGAAGTCTCCTACTATGACAATTTCTGCTGTTGGATAGTTGACCTGCAGAAAATCGATCTGTTTGCCAAGATTTAAGAAAAGCCGTTTATATTGGTGTTGCCATTAGGCCAGAGTTCTCTATAAGCAACAAATGAATTTGGTGCTCGAGCTGTGCTTAATATGAACCACATGACATTTGAAGTTCTTAAGTTCGTATGTTTTTCTCGTTGACAACATAAATCGTCTTGTATACAAACAGCTAATCCAGAATTATGTCGAAATCGGGAGTAAAGGTCATATCCGGGTATATTCAAGTGAACATAATATGTAGTCCTTAATTTCATTTTTGTTTCTGAGAGAGCAAAAATATGATGCTTATTTGATGTTAGGTGCTGGTGGACCGAGTTAATATTTGTGTTGGTGCCTCTTATGTTGCAGAAGTCCAATCGCAGTCTATTTTTTATCCTGGAAATGTTCAGCCTTGATGGTCACCCCAGACCAGCCTCCAACCGATGCGATGGTCCGAATGGGAGGCTATTTTACCTCCGGAGTATTTTGATCTGGGAGGGGCCATTATGCAATATTTTTTCATTTTTGTTCCACCCTGGAAATCGGATCACAGAGGCATGACGACGAAACATGAACCAGAGGTCATTTTACACCACCTAAGCCAATGTGCTGGTATTTCACCGGGCGATGCGGGTGGGCCACATCTACCACATTATTCAATTAAGGCCGAGGATACCGCACTGCTAGTGAACAGCGAACAAAGAAAATATATTCTAGCACTTTAAACGGATTGATAGATCGAATCTGGAGCCTGAATTGATGACCCTAATATCTTCAAGTATGGGACGGAAAAAAGGTTAAATGATTAACCTTAATGATAAAAAAAGATGTAGCTAACGAAGATTAAGCAACGGTGCTGATATCTGAAAAGAATGATGCCTTTCCGTCTGCGACATATGAGTCTGAGTCACGGGCAATAAACACCGTAGGGAACTGAAGAATAGAAGTAATCTAAGCGATTTGCTAGTGAAGAATGCTGATTATTTTCTGAATCGTACACAGAATGATCGTTTCTATTCAAAAGAATCTGTTGAAGAGATGGTATAGATAAATTAACTATACAGGTAGGTTGGGGTTTGAAACCTTCGGCAAAATGCACTACAACACAGTTTCATCAGAATACCGAAACATAATTTTTTCTATTAACCATGTTAGCATCATCAGGAGATTATTTAAACTTATTTTAAATATGCTGTATTAGACGAAATGTATTCGATTGAAAATATATAAGAGCTGATAATTGCTTTAAATATTCCCTTTGTTTATCGTTCTAAATTTGGGTAAATCATCAACAGAGAACGTGAGCTGGGCAAAATTGGAGATTTTTTTTTAAACTTGCTATATATGGGGG
>MU195104.1:0-10087 GCA_016904865.1 Pissodes strobi | reverse complement strand
GGTATTATTAAAAATGTCTCGTTTCGGATTTAAAAAAAATCGTTTTTTTTGCATCTCTGTACTTTGTTTACAGTTACATGTACGTTTTTGTATTAAAAAAAGAATAAAAATGTATTTTTTTAAAACCATGTCCTAATTCGGGAAATATTCCCCCGAATTACACTCGTGCATCAAAATAACCAGAAAATTTTGCATTCGAGCGTGTTGTCTTAGAAAAACTGCATTCGGTCATTTTCATATTTTGCAAAAAGAGCCCTCCACCTTCGGTGTCGGGCTCTTTCTCCAAAATATGAAAATGAACTCATGCAGTTTTTAGACAACACGCTGTCATGCAAAATTATCGGTAATTTTGGTGCACTTGTGCAATTACTTCCGAAAAACTCCGAAGCTCCCTGCGTCGCTGTTACACAACGGAAATCAATTATATTCGCACAGTGATAATTTAAGTGTGCCAGCTTTCCGTCTGTACCACAACTTTTCCGCTGGACCGTCGCTTTCTTATGGTAAAATTCGTCCTCGGGAAAACTATGTTCTTGCCATTCTGGAGAATGCGCTATTTTAATTCAACTTAATTCCATTTATATACCGTACATCGCGGCTTTGAAAGGCGTGAACACCCATATGCGAGTATATTAATGAAAAACGTCATTGGGAAAAGCAGCTTTTTCGACAATAGTCGCGCTTGCGGGTTTAGGTTATCGTTTTGTTTTAACATTGAAAATGTTTCTGTTTTCCTAAATAGGGCCTCAAATCGTGAAAAAGTGCATGCTACATTTGCCACACATAACGTCGTACGCGTGAGAGATCGTGTTAGCTTGTTTATTTAAACTTAAATTGATTGTAACGTATCGGAATCAGTTCTAATGACTAAAATAAATTGGAACTAACTGAAACTAACCGAAAGGGTATTGAACGACTATCCAAATAAACTAACCAAAAGCACCAAAACGGGCTAAAACTTATCAAAATAGATTTGAAATATTGAAGTAAGTTAAAACTCACCCAAATTAACCGAATTTGGTGACTAACCAAAACTAACCAAAAACATTAAAATTGCTTATAACGTATCGGAACCGGTTCAAATGACTAAAATAAATTGGAACTAACTGGAAGTAACCGAAAGATGATTGAATGACTATCCAAAAATAACTAAAAGCACCAAAACGGGCTAAAACATATCGAAATAGATTAAAAATATTGAAGTAAGTTAAAACTTACCCAAATTAACCGAATTTAGGTGACTAACCCAAACTAACCACAAGCATTATAATTGCTTATGATATATCGAAAGGTGATTGAATGTCTAATCAAAACTAACCAAAAGTAACTAAGAGCACCAAAACGGATAAAACATATCGAAATAGATTAAAAATATTGAAGTAAGTTAAAAATTAACCCAAATTAACCGAATTTTGGCGACTAACTAAAACTAACCAAAACATTAAAATTGCTTATAACGTACCGGAACCGGTTCAAATGACTAGGATATATTAAAACTAACTGAACTTTACTGAGACTTGACTGAACGACTAACCAAAATGGACCAAAAGTAATCAAAGGCAACAAAAGGGGGTAAAACAATTTTAAACTAACAATTAACCGAATTTTGGCGACCAACTAAAGTTAACCAAAATCATCAAAATTGGATATGACGTATCGGATTCGGTTCAAATGATTAAAATAAATTAAAACTATCTAAACTTAACCAAAAGATGTTTAACCAAAACTAATCAAGAGTAACCAAAACGAGCTAAGACGTATCCTACCTAAACGACCTAAATGATTAACCAAAAACGTTTAAATTGTTTTAACGTATCGGAACCGGTTTAAATGACTCAAATAAATTGGAACTTACTGAAAGTAACCGAAAATTGATTGAATATCCAACCAAAGCTAACCAAAAGTAACTAAAAGCACAAAAACGGGCTAAAACGTGTCGAAAAAATTAAAAATATTCAAGTAAATTGAAACTAATTTAAATTAATCTTATTTAGGTGACCAACCAAAAACACTAAAATTGGTTATAATGTTTTGGAACCGGTTCAAATAACTAAACTAAATTAAAACTAACTGAAATTAGCCGAAAGTTGAGTAAACGACTAACCAAAAGTAACCAAAAGCACCAAAATGGGCTAAAACATATCAGAACAGATTAAAAATATTAAGGAATTAGCCGAATTTTGCCGACTAACTAAAATTAACCATAACGTCTCGGAACCGGTTCAAATTACTAAAATAATTTAAAACCAACTAAAGCTAACCGAAAGCTGATTGAATAACTAACCAAAATTAATTACAAGTAACCAAAAGCACCAGAACGGGCTGAACCATATCGGAATAGAATGCAAAAATTAAAGTAAGTTAAAACTAACCAAAACGAACCGAATTTTTGTGGCTAACCAAAACTAACCAAAAAGATTAAATTTGATTATAACGTATCGGAGTCAGTTCAAATAACTGAAAAAAAAAATTGAACGAGTCTGCTAGTAGTCGAGACACTGTGTGTAAACATATCCTATAACGACATCGCGGCATCGGTTGTAAAAAATGACAGCAGCATGTTGTGTTCCCAAGCGGTCATCCATCCAAGTCTGACCCCGCCCGACGTTGCTTAACTTCAGTGATTGAACGAGAACTGGCATTTTCAACATGCTACGGCCGTTGCATGTACGTTTTAGTTTGGTCATAAAATAAAAATTAGGTTTAATAACCAAGTTTAAAATAATAAAAAATCAACGCGAACCAAGCCCCGGGTAAAAGCTAAAAGTGTCCTATGTTTTTTACTATACTCTTGAAAATACCTTTACAAAGTTTCATGATGATCGGAACAGTTTATGCGTGAACGCTTATGAAACAAACACATTCGCATCTATAATATTAGTTAGGATTATTTAATAATACTTACTGGCAGCTTCGGAGTGGATTAATTCACTGCACAAATTCGACACGATAATCTAATGCCGTTAGGAATAGCATCAATATATGGACACAGCTTATTTGCCTAGTAATTTTGGGCCGACATCCTTAGATTTGGGAAACTCAATAACCAAATTTTGCAAATTTTAGAAGAGGGGTATGACTCAATATTGTTTTAAACGTCTGGGCACAGTATAGGCAAGGAACAGTAACGTCAGTGAGCTCAAATCCCTTGAAGTATTGAGATCAAAGAGCACCGGCAGGCACCTGCTTGCTTGACTTTGCCGTCGTTGGATCACGTCCTATACGAGGGGACGTGTATTTCGTTAAATTTTATTGTCACATGGAGTCAGTTTCTACTAATAAGTCATTTACAATTTAATTATTTTATAATTTCATTCGACACTCTAATTTTAATATATTTAGAAATAATATTTAAATTATAGATGCTTCACGACAGGTTCTTAAGAATGTGTGAAAGTTCAAATGATAATAAAACAATAAACAATGCATTTATTAACAAGTTTTGTGTAATGTAGCTTATAGTACAAAAATATTAATTTCTTCGAAATTGAAGACAAGTTTAGTAAAAACCCAAACTAATATAACTCTAAGGTATTTAGTAACCCAAAACATAATATACGCAAAGTTTGTTTAATAACTTTTTTATTACGCATGTATCATAATCAACGATTGTCGCACGCTGCAGCGTGCTTAAAATGATGTTTATAATGCGCCTACTTTTTTAAAGGTTGTTATAGAGGCCTTTGATCATGTCAAATGTGACAGATTAATATATTCGTCAATATATCCCTTTAGTTTAATATTTAAAACATTTTTGAGATTATGATGCATTCGTAATAAAAAATAGCGTATGATATACGTGTATAAGAAGCCTTTAAAGCCCTTGCGACTTACAAAACACTCCGCTGCGCGTCGTGTTTTGAAATATGTCGCGCGTGCTTTAAAGGCCCTCTTATACACTTATATCATAATATACTATTTTCTACGACTGCCCTGAAAATAGACAAAAACGCACTAACAACTGCTCTTGAAAACTGGACATTTCAAACATCGTGTGAAAAGTATACTTTGCACACGGTGTATGCAAAGTATACTTTTCACACGGTTATTCGGGTATTTAGATTAAAGGGCTTCGTCTCCGATTTAGAGCTTCGCCCTCAGAGATCCCATTCCCAGATCCCAAAAAAAGGGGGCCCAATTTTAGGGCTTCACCCGCCCAGTAGCACATTATTGCAAAACTGTAGAAAATAAGACTCTCATACCAGGGCCCCCCTTTTAATGCTTGGGGCCCAATTTTAGGGCTTCGCCCTGGGTCTTCATTCCAAAATCTGTAAAAATAGTCCTCCCGTGCCATAGGCTCCATTCGTGGGTTTCGGCCCCATGGGGCCTCATTTTAGGGCTTCGCCCCCAGAGCCTTTTTTTCAAAATATATAAAAAATAGAGACCGCACACCGGTGGCCCCATTTTAGGACTGTGTCCCTAGTTATAGTTTAGCGAGAATCTCTTACTCACGTAGTTTCTTTCGCTACGAATAAAATTTTCTGATAAATCAATAATAAAAATTTTCCCATATAGGTAACATGTCAGTTTCTGCCACACTCCTAGTGGGGCACCCAGACCCTGTATGTAGCAGTCGTAGAAAAATTATAGTGTGCTACACGTGCCGAAGAGACTTTATGACACTCGTCTACGGCTCGTTTCACCAAACTGTCTCATTGGTGTGTAAAGTCTTATTTTCACCACTTGTTGCACAATATACTATTTCTGTTTTGCGTTCAAAATGATTCCATTTTAATACGCAAATGCGTGTCGAAAAGAACTTCTTTTCGATACGGCTTTTGTTGACTGGTTGCTAGGATATTAACAAAATTGTACAATGTCAAGGCCCACTAGCAAAAATTTCGACACAGCTTTCAATGGGATTTCTAGTAATAAAGACGCCAAAAATGATAATATTGCCGCCCAACTGTTGATCGGGATTAGATTAATAGTTTTCATTAAAAAACCTGAAACCTGCAAAATAGAAAAAAGAGTATAAAATACACGTTTTAATAGTTATTTATGCAACAAGTGTGTAAAGTGATTCTTTTTTTATGAATGGGAATATTGTCACATGAGCCGTAGGCGAATGCGACAATCCCATGAATAAAAAAAGGGTACTTTACACATGAGTAGCATACAAAATTTTTTCTACTATCGAAAAATATATGAAAAAATTAAAATAATATTATATTACTTTACGCACTGTCCTAAACGTCAAAAAATATGTCAGTAAACGTCAAAAAATACGTCAGCTTTACTTTACGCACTAGTGCGTAAAATAACTTACTTTACGCACTGCACATTAAAAAGGCATATTTTACGAATCTTAGAGAGTGCGTAAAGTGAGTATTTTACGCACGGTAGTAGAAAAAAGACATTTAGCGCACTCGCACGTCGCGTCGCACGTTAGGACATTCCACGCAAGCGGGTCGTTTCCTAATTTAGTGATCATGCGAAAAAATATGGTATTTTAAAACAAGTGTCTTAATATTACTATTTTTTCACTATTAAAAAACGGTTCTTTATAGGCCGGAATCAATCCTATTGGTTTTGACGGTCACGCAACGCAGCGTCTTAGACACGTAAACTACATATTTTCAGGCCCATAATAGTTTTATAACCTGAGCTACAATCTCTTCTACAAAAATAAACGACCCCTTTATGGTCACCACTCCCTTAACACCCGTAATTGAAATTTGGGGAAATGATGATGGTGTTTTTCCATTTGGAATTGCATTGTTTTGGTTTATTTAGATATAAAATATTTTCGTTTTTATTGGTTCCACCCCTATGCTATGAATGGGAACTATAAGTTTAATCTTACATTTTATGATTAGCACAAAGCCAAATGGTTTGAAAAGGGAACATGATTGATTAAGGAATGTATGGAGTGCACAATTTTATGAATAATATTTTCATGCCTAATTTTTATCTCATCCCTTTTTAAAAAAGAAGTAGGTAGGAATTTTAATTCTAGATAATATTTACTCATACCTGAAAGGATCTTTTGGGAATCTAAAAAATAATTTTTTACCATCAGTTTTATTGATATAGTTATCCACTGCACAAAATCCAACCATCGTTATAGAAAACGCAACAACAGTCCCTAAATAATGTCTCCCTCGCCCCCGTATAATACGTTTGTGCTAAAACTCCCCAGAGTTTCTGCGAGTCTATGAGAAAACTGGATTGAACCGCTCTTACCTCAGGCGGCAAAATCGAGATTTTTATGCATTTGACGCTACCGTTCATTAATTCTACCGTGGTCTGGGCATCTGAATAATACTTTTGACAGTTCCTTTAATTTAAAATAATAATATGCTCCTTTATCATCTAAAATCCGTTTAAAACGATTTTAAATGACAACATTTTATAAAAAGAAAATTCGGACTTTTTTAGGACGATAGCCGTGGCTTCGGACGAATTTGTCGAGGATTTTGAAGCGAAAATTCATTTTAAATTCAACCGTCCATTAAAAATAACCTGTGCTATGGATCCAAATACACTGCGAATATAATAATTAATAAATAATACTTTTGACTGTTCGTTTAATTTAAAATATGCTTTTTTATCATCCATTCACAATTATTTTAAATGGCAAAATTTTAAATAATACCGCCCTAGCGGCTAGAATCGGTTTACACATTTTCGTCCCATTTATCGAGATTACCCTCATACCGCCGCGTAAGATGTTTACACATCAATAAGTTGGAACTAACGGAAAGTTGTTTGAACGACTAACCAAAAGTGACTAGAAATAGCCAAAACGGGCTAAACAGAATTAGAACAGGTTAAAAATATTACAGTAACGTTATGGCTAATTATATATTAATAGATTTTTCTATCTAAAAGTAAAGGGTAATTTTTTCGGTTTTCATATCTGCACATTTTTGATGTGTAAACATCTTACGCGGCGGTATGAGGGTAATCTCGGCAAATGGGACGGAAATGTGTAAACCATTGTGACATTATAAGCAGTCGCATTGGGGAGCAAGCTAATCCAGGAGGTCCGTGAAGGATTTTTATACAATTTTGCCATTTAAAATCGGTTTTAAACGGATTTTAGACGATATAAAAGCATATTTAAAGTTAAACGAACCGTCAAAAGTATTATTCAGATGCCTAGACTTTTAAAACAATATTCAGTCATGGCCCTTTTCTATAATTTTCCTTCTATAAGTTTGGTTTTTTTTAATGGACGGTTGAATTTAAAATGAATTTTCGCTTCAAAATCCAGGACAAATTTGTCCGAAGCCCCGGCTATCGTCCTAAAAGAGTCAAAATTTTCGGATTTTTATACAATTGTGTCATTTAAAATCTTTTTAAAACGGATTTTTGATGATAAAAAAGCATATTATTTTAAGTTAAACGAACTGTCAAAAGTATTATTCAGATGTCCAGACGTTTAAAACAATATTGAGTCATAGCCCTCTTCTAAAATTTGCAAAATTTGATTATTGACTTTCCCAAATCAAAGGATGTCGGCCCAAGATGAGTAGCTGGTAAAAGAACAAGCTTTGTAGATTTTCGTGTCGAAAGTATGCAGTGAAGCACAGTAGAGTGCTATAGTCGGCCTCAATTCTCCCCCTCCAATTTTTTGCCCCCTCACCCCCCTCCGGTGACTTTGAGATAGACCCCGCTCACTTGGTCTTAAGTGTATTCGACCTTAAATGACATTGGCCTAAATTCACCTTGAATGTCCTTAAATTTTTGTTGAAGGTCGCGCATATGACCTTGGGATTGCTCCAAGCGTGCATGACCTTGAAGGTCCTTGGGACTGTTTTGTGGTGTATTTTACCTTGAATGACATTGAGGTAATTTGATCTTGAATGCCCTTGAGTTTTTGATGTGTAAACATCTTACGCGGCGGTATGAGGGTAAATCTCGGCAAATGGAACGGAAATGTGTAAACCGATTCTAGCCGCTAGGACAGTACTACATACGATTTTGCCATTTAAAATCGTTTCAAACGGATTTTAGACGCTAAAAAAGCATATTTAAAATTAAACGAACCGTCAAAGTATTGTTATTATATTATATTCGCAGTGTATTTGGATCCATATCACAGCTTATTTTTAATAGACGGTTGAATTTAAATTGATTTTCGCTTCAAAATCCACGACAATATCGTTCTAAAAAAAGTCCGAATTTTTGGACTTTTATACAATTTTGCCATTTAAAATCGTTTTTAAACGGATTTCAGACGATAAAAAGCATATTATTATTTTAAATTATACGAACTGTCAAAAGTATTATTCAGATGCCCAGACGTTTAAAACAGTAAAATTTGAAAAAGCTGGTTATTGACTCTCCCAAATCAAAGGATGTCGGCCCAAGATTATAAGGTAAATATGCTGTGTCCATATGTTGATGTTATTCCTGGTGGCATTAGATTTTCGTGTCGAATTTGTGCAGTGAATTAATCCACTCCGAAGCTGCCAGTTCGTATTATTAAAGAATCCTAACTAATATAATAAATACGAATGTTTTTGTTTTTATTCTATGAACATGCTAAAATGTACAGATAAGGGCCATAGCGCGTTGAAAATGCCAGTTCTCGTCCGATCACTGGAGTTAAGCAAGGTCGGGCGTGATTAGTACTTGGATGGGTTACCGCTTGGGAACATAACTTGCTGTAGTAATTTTTTTTACAACCGATGTCGTTATAGGATATATTTACTCATTAGTCTCGATTACTAACAGACTCGCTTAATTTTTTTTTATTTATTTTTGTTTTAATTATGATAATGTTTAATATTTTGCTAAAAATGCATTTCTTTAATTATATACCTATATTATAAACACTCGTGTGTTTGTATTTTTACTTTTTTAAACTCTATGGAAACTAAATGAATTTCAACGCAAATCACATTTTTGCGTTTTTATTCATCATTTTCAACTCAACAAAAAATGTGGGATTTGGATAATACGGTCGAAGTTATAGTTGAACTTCTTATTATCAATGTTGGTTCCGAAAGTAGTGATAGTAATTATTCTGAATCAAATTCTGATCAAACCTCCGATAACGAGTAGTAAACTTAAAATTTTATTGATTTTTGATGTAAACTTTCGATGCAACTTTCAATATGGTATTTTATGATAAGAAAAACCCCTTATCATCCATGACTCTTTTTTTCCTAGCCTTAATGCGAATACATAGTACTATTTGTTTGTATAGTACAATTTTGTTGCTTATTACTAGACTTTGGAATAACTTTAAATATACGTTTTTTGCATATTTTAGACTAAAATCATGCTTATTTATGTGCATAAACTTTATTTTTTTAAGTGTATATTTGCCTAAGTCTACTTATTACTATTCCATTATATAGTTATTATAACATATTAATTTACAAAGCCACTGGAATTTCCTTCTCTCTTCCCTTACCCCTCGAGGCGCGCCTTAAAACTAAAAATGAGTCACTGACTATTATTTCCGACTTGAACTATAGTCTATGTCATTTTGACCTCCATTTGTTTTAATGGTTTTAAGTTTGAGACTTTTTATTTTATTTTTATTTAAGTTATAGTGTTAAGGAAACTGTTGAAACTCTTGTAATGGGCACTGTGCCCGTAAATAAATAAATAAATAAGCAACTCCCTGGGCCATAAAGACATCTACTTACGCAGTAACAATAAAACAAATGGACACTTAAATATGAACACCATCTGACGGACACTTGAAAGCATCAACAGACAAGTGGCTACTTCCATAAGCTCCGCACACAGAACAGTCTACAAAACTGCTGTCCGTGTAATAGCGGCCCTTTCACCCACATAGGCCTTTTGATCCGGACACGAGTGCGCATATACACTAACGGACAGGAAACATGGAAGCAAGGAAGAGAGGCTCTAAAATAAGCATAGCAAGAAAAATGGGAGGAATAACACTAAATTCTATAGCTATCACAGGACATGTGGTATATATAACATCAATGTAACAAATACGTAAACGGGAGACGGACGAATGCTGGTACTGCAACTAACTGGATACATCGGAACATACACTAATATGTGTCAAATATTTGAATGATCAAGAACCAAGTGAATAGCGAGTGGAATTCGAAAGTTACAATAGACATGCTCAGGAGTATAATGATAGAAG
>MU195103.1:1089-16747 GCA_016904865.1 Pissodes strobi | reverse complement strand
TTTATCCACAATACGGAACAGAATTTTTTTAACTCGACGCGCGTTTCGCTAACCATGTTAGCATCACCAGGAGATGATTAAATATGTTGTAATCATCTTGGTAAGGCCAAAATTGCATGTGGACCTGTAAGCTTAACCCTATCGGGATTTATATTATTAATTAATAATAAAGGAGCATGTAAAAAGATACAACAAGTGGAAAATTCATCTTGTTTTACGGTAACGTTGAAAATATAATAATGTCTAGAATGATAGAATCACTCTATTACTATGTAGCTGATATTATTTTATTTACTCACCAGTGAATACTCGTCTGATAAATCTAGGTGCATTGTCGTTAACATCTAAAACTTTAATGATAACTTTCAGTTGTGTATCATCACTGGAATCAAAAAAGTGTTGCGGCGCTGGTGGATATGAGCAATCTTCAGTAGCTTTAATCAAAAGCAAGTGAATGTCGCTTTCTTCCCTATCTAATGGCTTTGTGACCTAAAAATATAATCTTGGAACCTAGTCTAAATTTACCTTATATTTTTAAATTGTCCAATATCCAAAAACGAGTGTGTTATCTTTATTTAGAAATAATGGAAACATCTTATTTTTACTACATGGCACTAAATACAGAAGTTAAATATATATTTTTTAATTATAGGATATTTTAATAATATTTTTTAATATTTATACAACCAGTATCTTTAAAAAAATCACTTTTTCTTTCTAATTCCTTAAGTATCATCTTAATCGATTTCGAATCAAATTGCAAAAACGCCCATGGATAACCCTGCACATATTTCAAAAAAAAAATATTTTCATGCCGTGTAATACAGTTAGTACATAATAATTATGATGTCTTTTGCTTTGTTCTCAAATGATACGTTGTTTTAATTTTTGGTGCTACTTACATATAAGGTATGATCAATGGCATGTAAGCTGAATAGTCCATTTTCATTTCCACCTACTATAAAGTAACAAATTGGTGCTGGGTTGCTGTCATATTCTAATTCATCTCTATCGATTGTTTCAGGAAGTTTTTCGATTTCAGCACCAGGTCTTTGATTTTCTAAAAAATAATTTCAGCGTTAAGGAATTTCATTTTGTAATTCCTTTTAGGCTGAGAGCTTGCGGTTTATTTTTTACAGATTAAAAATTACTATTAAAATAATATATCAAATACTATCCAACAACTATGTAAGATAGAGCTGATCAATGACAGTTTGTATTAGCATTGTATTAGCTGGCAGGAACGTCAAACTGGTGAGAGCAGTTTGATTACGTGGAGTGACGCCCCCGCCATTCCGAGTTGCCACGGGATGTGGCCCATCAAATCCCATCGTCCTCCCCCAGGCTGGAGAACACCGAAGTATAAAGTCTGGAGCTGACCAATGATAGTTTGTGACAAGAGGGGCTGCATTGTATTAGCTGGCAGGGACGTCAAACTGGTGAGAGCAGTTTGATTACGGGGAGTGACGCCCCCGCCATTCCGAGTTGCCACGGGATGTGGCCCATCAAATTCCATCGTCCTCCTCCAGGCTGGAGAACACCAAAGTACAAAGTCTGGAGCACTGGGGAGTGACCCAACAAACCCTATTTTTACCCCTGTCAGACTAGGGACCACCAAAGGAAAGAGTCTGAGGCCGATGCATCCAGTGGAAGCGGCCCTAGGTGGTAGATGCATACGCCTACTCGCATCGTCCGGTGAAAGACCACCCCACCAGAACTGGGAAGCGCTAAGTGGTTTCCCCGAATCACGTTCCGTTTCCGCGCTGGTGGTTCCGGGTTCCACAGTAGGAATATAATAATATGGACATGATGGTGCTTCCAGGCTCAAAATATTCCGGAGGTAAACTCCCCGGCCGATTTAGAATTGATTTCTGCAACATAAGATGCCTAAATACAAACATAAATTCGGTACACCAACATCTACAAGCAAATAGACCACACATACTAGCCCTTACAGAAACACAAGTATGTTCTACAACAATAACAGTGAACTACCCTTATCCTGGTTACGACTTACATACCCGATTTAGACATAAGTTCGGAATATGCCTTTTTGTCCGAAGCGACCTTTCATGTCACCGAGAGGAAACACTCGAACCGAACAACCTTGACGTCATGTGGCTCAAGTTCACCGCCAAGGGATTAACCAAGTTTATATGTTGTCTCTATCGCCCTCCGAGCGATAGAGCCTACCAAAGCTTTTTTTCAACACTAGCTACCACTTTTGACTAAATACAGGTTGATCACCCCAGTTCAGAAATAATCGTTCTGGGAGACTTCAATGCCCACAACACCAACTGGCTCAAACATCACAACAAGACCGACAACGAAGGTAGAGAGGCTGAAGCATTCGCCATCAGCTGCGGGCTTACTCAAATTGTAGACGAACCAACTCGAATCTCAGAGAGGGGCGGATCTTTTTCTAACCACCAATCCTGACCAATACACAGTTACAGTTGGTCCGCCATTAGGTACTTCCGACCACAAACTTATTACAACGGTTTGTGAATTGCCACTCATACAGAAGGATGCACCATTGCCTCGCAAAATCTGGCATTACAATTCTGCAAACTGGGACGATCTAAGGGAGTTCTACCTAGATTTTCCTTGGCTCGACGTCTGCTTTGGCGCTGACGACTCGTCAGTCTGCTGCGAAAAGATCACGCAAGTAATCTCCTCAGGAATGGAAGCATACATCCCAAATTCCATCAAGTTACCATCAAAAGGAAAGCCCTGGTTCGACAGAAGATGCGAAAGAGC
Organism: Pissodes strobi; assembly: GCA_016904865.1. Taxonomy (NCBI): domain Eukaryota; kingdom Metazoa; phylum Arthropoda; class Insecta; order Coleoptera; family Curculionidae; genus Pissodes; species Pissodes strobi. The sequence continues at coordinate 13,987 of MU195103.1, read as the reverse complement.
TGTGGGTAGGAAACAGCAAGCCTACAAGTACTGGCAGCAAAATCAGACCGCTGAAAATCGCAATTATTTTGTCGAAGCGAGAAACGAATGCAAGCGTGTTATCGACGAAACGAAGGACAAACACAATCAAAGGATCAGGAATAAACTTTTGCAATGCCCCAGTGGCTCCAGGAATTTCTGGTCGGTAGCAAAGGCAGTAAGTAACAACTTTACAGAAACGTCTCTCCCACCTTTGACAGACGAACGTGGCATCACGGCGACTACAGCCAAGGAAAAAGCAAACATGCTCGCCAAAATGTTTTCATCGCACTCTACCTTAGACGTGCCCCAAGGCAAGACTCTCCCCATTATACCGAACATCAACACCACCATGGCAGAAGTCAAATTTCATCACCGTGATATTCGTAAAATTCTTAAAAATCTAGATACGCAAAAGGCATCAGGACCGGACGGAATACCTGCCATCGTGTTAAAGAACTGCGCCAACGAACTAACACCCGTTTTTTCTAGGCTTTTTCCTCTGTCTTACGGAAAAGGGATTTACCCATCTTCTTGGAAAGTCGCTCGAGTGCAACCTGTTCCAAAAAAAGGCAAGAAAACCACGCCCTCAAACTATCGTCCAATTGCCTTGCTTCCAATAATCTCCAAAGTCATGGAACGTGTAGTCAATCAGCAACTACTTAAGTACCTCGAGAACAACAAAATAGTCAGCGATAATCAATACGGCTTTGGCAAAGAGAGATCGACAGGAGATATATTGGCCTATGTCACTCATATATGGAGTAGGGCAATTGAGAACTACGGAGAGTCTCGAGCGATTGCGTTGGATATTTCAAAGGCATTCGACAGAGTTTGGTATGACGGACTGCTCAACAAACTACCGTCCTTCGGACTGCCAGCCTCTCTCTGCAGCTGGCTTGCCAGTTTCCTTAAGAGCCGATCTCTGCACGTTGCAGTCGATGGACACATCTCGGACACATTCACCATCACTGTTCCTCATCTATATTAATGACCTACTGACCGAAACAAATAATCCTGTTTACAGTTTTGCAGATGACAGAACCCTTGTCTCCCACTTTAGATCAGAAAAACCCTTACCAGCGACTGAGACTCATCACCGCAGACAGGAGCAGATTACAGCAATTAATCAAGACCTGGAGAAAGTTCAAACTTGGGGCGACCGAAATTTGGTCCAGTTCAATGCAGCAAAGACCCAAGCAGCCACGTTTACCAAGAGGGCCAATACAGCGAGCCCTGACATCATTATGGCAGGGTCGACCATCCCTTCATCCTCGTCAATCGGACTGCTGGGTATCTCGGTCAACAGCAATATGTCCTGGCATGACCACGTTGCTAACATCGCAAAATCAGCCTCCCAGAAGCTTGGTGCGCTATTTCGCAACAAAAAACTCTATACACCGCAGCAGTTGCTCTTGCTCTACAAAGCGCAAATAAGACCGTGCTTAGAATATTGCTCACATATCTAGGGTGCCGCACTAAAGCACACCCTAAAGTTGCTGGATTCCATTCAGAAGAGAGCTGTGCGTTTCGTCGGCGACCCGGAGTTGACCCGGAATCTAGATAGTCTGGAACACCGCAGACATGTAGCCGAGATATCTCTGTTTTACAGATACTTTCACGGCAGATGTTCCCAGGATTTGGTTCGCCTCATCCCGCCCCTGGCAGCTCCTGTCAGACAGTCACGACAGACGGCAAGAGCGCACCAGTTCGTCGTACAATTGGAAACACCTAGAACATCGCTTTACAAGAACTCCTTTGTCTGGCGCACTGGATCACTGTGGAACTCACTCCCAGGACATCTGTTTCCCACTAATTACAACTTACAAATATTCAAGAGCCGTGTCATACAACATCTTCGCACACACATCGCTCGTCGAGCGCCATAGGGTCTCCCTTTAGTGTGTGTGCCACTGCCATAAAAAAAAAAGATATAAATATGAAAACTGAGCTTTATCCACAATACCGAAACAGAATTTTTGCACTCGACGCGCGTTTCGCTAACCATGTTGGCATCATCAGGAGATGATTAAGATTGTCTTAATCATCTCCTGATGATTCTAACATGGTTAGCGAAACGCGCGTTGAGTGCAAAAATTCTGTTTCGGTATTGTGGATAAAGCTCAGTTTTAGTGCATGTTGTCGAAGGTTCCAAACCCCAACATAGGAGATATAAATATGTATATATGCCACTTAGTGCCCTGCACGGGTCGAATTTTTAAGGCCCGACCCGACCCGACGCGGGTACGAGAATCGGTCACTATAGCCCGGCTCGAGTTTAGGCCCGGCCCGGCCCGGCCCGATCTGATTTTATTTTAAAAATAAACACCAAAGAGACTCACCATAGACAAGTGTTGCTAGATGATGAATAAGGAATTATTGCCGCATCCGTTAAAATGTATCGTATTTTATTGTACGCAATATCGTTATCATTTCTTTTCGGATCGGAATAGATAACGTTCAAAATTTTACTCGATTAAATATATTGATATCGATAATAAATTAAAATTATAATATTTTAGCGTCCTATATTACTTTGATATTACCTTGGGAGAGTCAGAATATAAGCAAGTGTTTTTGAACAACAGCTGCACTTATGCTTCTATATTTTTTACTAGTTTGGTCCCTATTAGATTAATTTAAAAAAATAGCAATAACTCTGAAATATTTTTATGGCAAAATTGCATGCCCTCATCAACGCATTTCTGCCGTCCACTTAACATTCATTTTGCTCGTGAGACTCCTGAATTAACCGTTGCAAAAACAAAATTTGGATCATCCAATTAAAAATTTAAAACCCTTTTTTTACAACGAAGGAGCTCTTAATTTTCAAAATTATTTTTTAAATCGGTTTAAAAACATACAAATGATTTTTATACAGGATTTTTATCGTTAGTGATAACTGATACACCCTATATATAAATATAGATGATGAGTTAAAAATTCAACAATTATTTGTCTAAAACGCTATATATAAAACGTGTAATACTTAATAACTTTTTTTTACTACTAACATGATAAATCACCATTATTTACTCTATTCCTTAAATGAGAAGTAACATTTCTCTCCCTAGGTAAATAATAATATTAAAAAAACCTAGGTCAATAATGAAACGGAAACGGAAAATATCAAAATGTCAATCTTGTTAGTTTGACAACTAGTTGTCATTTCGGATTATTTGAAAAATGAGTACGAAATGATTAATTTTAAAATCTAATCAATTCAAATAATGATCAGGATTGTATCAGTGCTATTAGTAAAAAAATTATATACAGTATGACTCACTTTTCATGACTCCCCATAATATTCTTATTAATAATGAGATTTTGTCAAAATTTAGATGGAGAGAAGGTGCTTTGCATGTATGGAGCTGTCAGGAGATTATTGGCGTTTTTTGGCGAGTAACCACGGTTAACTACAAGTAATAATGAAGTAAGTGCCAAGCGGGCACCCGACAACAAATTGTACTGTCTGCTTCTGTCTTCGCCAAAATACCGTAGTTAGATCTTGCATTGCTAGAAAAGAATATAGACATTTTGCATATTTATTTGAAAATGATCAGTTTGATCAGTGCAGAACGTTTACTTATATTTTTAATGACAGAATGGCGGCCTCTGGAGATAAGCAAACTAATGGTATTTTTTCGATGAATATGTTCAGGATACTTTATGCTGCCCAAATCCCATTCGGGGCACATTTGTGTAGGAATTCCTATGCGTATGAGGCTTCTATAGAAGAATTTCATGAACGTATAATTTACAAACTTGTTCAGAATGGAAAAACAAACATTTCACATGTTTAACGTTTCAAAATTAATCCGCCATGACTCCATCAAACCTCGAGTACCACACCTCGTCACGTGTGTAAGTTGTAGTAAGCCGTAGTTGAAAAATGATGATGTAATAGTGACGTCACGAAACTTCCCCTCACTTACCACAATTAAATTAATCCTCGTGAAAACAAAGTAGTATCCTGTAGTATGCCGTGGTTAATTGTAGTTAGCTCGCGAAAAAACGCTTCTTGTTACGATATCTGTCAGTTAGACAACTGAACTTCCAGGCTACTTGATATTTCGAACTATTTGAAAAATAAGTAGAAAATGACTAATATAAAAATCAAATCGAATCAAATATGGTAATATATCAGTGTTAGTAGTAAAAAAAATTCTATATATACCTCGGTTGAGAAGGCCATTATTAACCTCGCACATTATATCCTTCGGCGCTCCGCGCCTCAGGATATAAAAGTGCTCGGTAAATAATGGCTTACTTCTCAACCTAGGTATATAATATACTATTATGTCTTATTTCTGGTAAACCTTATTATGGCCATCTTTCCTAGAAATTCGACCAGTGTGCGCCAGGTCCAAAGGTCGCCTGCCATGCTAGTTTTCGCGCGGGGAAGGAGGCATACCGCGGACGTGCCGCCGCGGAGAGTGAATCTTCTTATCGTTAGTTGATATTCGGTGGCGTGAAGGGGTATAGGGCAGACGCGGAATCTATCTACGTCAGGTGAGAAGAGATGATAAAGAAAGCACTTCAGTTAAAACAATAACAACGTCTATTGGTCAAACACTTAATGATAAAACTTTAACAATGTCTATTGGTCAGAAACGTAATAAGATTATATTACACCCGATTACTAAGGCGCGCATGATTTCTTGATTTGAGGTATATTTTTGAATTGTTTATAGGTATTTGGTCATCGCTTTATAAATATAGTTTTTCTTAAGAGTTTGTGTTATGTTTTATTTAAGATTGGTTTGTTCGAAAGAGCACTCGAATATTCCACTACACTTTTAACTAATTGATAGGCTCTACTTAGAAACTTATCTTCATCATAGATTCGACTTTTACTACTGCGGTTATGAAACCTCCAGACTTAGCGACCATGTGGACAACCAAGACTAGGTTTAGGTCAGGAAAAAAGGATTAGAACCTTAAGCGACCATGTGGCCAACTTAGGAGCTGGTTTTAGGTGAGACAAAAGCCTGTCGAACTGAAGACTCGGTAGCGTATTTATATTATAAAAAGTGCTGATCATTGCACGCTTAAGGTTCATAATCGTTCCCTTGACTGCTCGCGTTTTTTATAGTTTGCCTTTAATGTTTATATAACAGTTTCCAAGTTCAAGTTCAAACTTAGGACAGGGTGATATTTATTTAGTAGCTTATGCATTTTAGTAGTTCACAATATAATAAAATACAATTGGCAACCTTGGGCATACAGTTAAGCTGTGGCCATACTTTTAGTTAAAAAATATTCTTTGAAATCATAGAAACTAAAAGATGGCCTTCCGCTCTCAGTGACTAAGGCCGGCCCGGCCTGGCCTGGTTTTAAAATAGAAAAGTTTGGCTCGCCCGGACATGCGCTATCATTTAGAGCAGTTAATAAATGAGGTTTTGATATGCATATAAGTAGGTAAGTTACGTCACAAAAATAATACCAGTTTCATGGAAAACTTACCTGTAAATTCCACAATGAACTCGTCCTCTAGAAACTGTGGTTGGTAGCCGTTAATGTCACTTACGTACACTGTCAAATCTAAGTCGGAACTTAGAGTTGTGGGAATTCCTAAATCATATGCTTCTACCCGAATCTAAAACAGCGAAAATTGATTGATTGTATGAAACTAATATAGGCACGTTGTGATTGTAATTTTTTAAAAATGTTTTGAAATGACGATGCATTAATTATGAGGGTTTGCACTTTTCATAAGCCAACTAAATCCTTTTCAATAAGCCACGTTTTTTAAATAATTAAGTCCAAATTTTACAGTAAACTATCTCTATTCTATGGTATGTATTCTTACATACATCATAAATTTTTTGTTTTTTCCTATTTAAAGGTTGACGTAACTCCAAAATTCCAGATACGGGCTGCAAGTTAAACGTTTTCCAATGTCCAGCTGGATCTGTTTTCAATCTGTATCTTACAGCACCATTCAGGCCTATGTCTTCATCAGTGGCGACTATTTGGACCAAAGCACTTCCGACAGTTGCGTTCTGGAAGAAATTGATTTATTTTTAGTATTGGAAAATATGTTTTTCGCCAGAGAGTATCAAGTTTAGCAAATTATGTTTAATATGATCATCATCTAGTATCGCGCAAAACTGCAAACGATTTTACAAAGTATTTACTGCATATTTTTAAGGTTTTCAGCTTCTTTTCTTTAGGGTCACTAAATTGGCACTTTTATAATTTACCGCCTGGGGCCAGGACAGAAGCTGCCCTATAGAGAAATTTTCAGTCAGTTTGTCTTCAAATTTTGGATTAGAACCATTCACTTGAGATATCATAAACAAGGTATTGCCATTTGAATAATAAAAATTAGGACTAGCGACACTTATTACCCTTAATCGGAATATCAGTTCAGCCATTTCAAATTGCGTTTCCTTGATATTTCCATTGAAACTTTTTAAATTGACACTCCCATATCTAGTCGACCTAGATGTGGAGATAATTTTACCATGTGAGGATTTATTAAAATATATATTTCTTACTTCTGGCACTTTTAATGTTGAGTTATGTGGCGGCATCACAAAAACAGGAGGATGATCATTATAATCCATCACGCAAATATGTAATGGTTCCTCTACCAGGAAGCTTGGCGTTCCCAAATCTTGTGCTCTTATTATTAAGGTGTAGTTGCCATGTCTTCCTCTTAACGATGTGGTCGATCTGATGTGCGCTGTCCATTCCGTAATCTGATGAAGCTCGAAAAGGTCTTGTTGATTACCATCAGCAATATCAATTATCACCTGAAAATACCAAGAAGTTATAAGTAATACACAGACGGCACACATAGTCCAATGGACGTCCATTTTATGTCCATAACGTCACTAGTCATTTTCGTACGTCCATTGAACGTTCGTGATTGGACCCTGTTACAAATAACATGAGGCACTACTTTGTTTTTTGAATAATTTAATAAAATATAAAGATTATAGATAGTTGTTGATTGAACAATTATTCTCTTCCATTAACAATATAAATTAAAACAGCCGCAGGCGTCGATGTGGCTCGATACAATGTGGCCCCTCTATATCTATATCTCGACCGTTACCTAGCGCCTGGCGATGCAAGCAAGTCTTACAGCCCCGGCCTGAGCTCCCATCGACACTCCCGTTGCTCCTGGCTGTCATGTCAGATTGAAGTGACAATTCCAGTCTGTCACTCGCAGTACGAGACTCTCCGCATAGCGTGTTGACCCCGACGTGATGCTTCTAAAATGGACAAAATGTGCCGCAAAACTCGCAACCTGAGGCCGCCCTGGAAACATATGCTGTCTCTGGACAACTAAGGATACCGACATTCCTGAAGGCAGAACCAATACTGTGGTTTCATCAGCTAGAAGGCATCTGATGACGTTCTTCTTGTGAGATGGAGGGCGCTATTGCCAGCTTACCTACAGCGAATGCTTAAATTAATGAAGAATGTTTCCCTCGATGAGCTTGCTGACCTCGCTGATGAGCTTCTCGACAGCTATGCAAGTCCCTCAATTTCGGCAGTGTCTAACCACTCTCACTCTCACAGATCTCCATCACCATTCAGGCCTAGCTCTAATTCTGCCCACACCAAATCCAATACATCTGTCCAGCCCTTTAATGACACTCTGCAAGCCATTACGTCTGTCCTCCAAGGAATCAAAGTATCCCTTGATGAACTGGCATACCAGTCTAGAACAACTACCAGAGCAGTACAGCAGCTTGTTACCCAGTCCATCAGGACCTCACATCCCAGGGAGAACCGCGGAAGATCTACATCTCCAGCCAATGCAATCTGTCGATACCACCATAAGTTTGGCAGCCATGCTCAGAGATGCATCCAACCATGCAGCTCACATATCCCCTGGCTGCATCCCCACAGCAGCTGGAAAACTGATTGTGCTATCGTCAGAGAGTTGGCTAAACCAGCAAGACCTACATGCCTCTCCAAAAAGAGCATCGCCTCTATGTCTATGATCGACGATCAAACCTGAGATTTCTCATTGACTCTGGGTCCGTGATCACTGGTTCAACAAGAAGCTAAAACCAAGCAATTTGACTCCGCTCGCTGCCAACAGCTCAAAAATTCGCACATATGTCAACTTAGGCCTGCGATGATCGTTTGTCATTGTAGATGTTTCAGCTACCATTATTGGTGCTGACTTTCTGGCTCATTATGGACTTCTACTAGACTTGAAAACCAAACGCCTCGTGGACCCACTCACAAATCTGCAAGTGCCTGCAGAACTCTGTGAGACAATAGTTTTCAGCATATCTACAGTGGACAGCTCCTGCCTGCCTGAAACCATGCATGATAGCCATGCCAAGCTTCTTCATGAGTTTATAGATATCACTCTGCCCAACACTGTACCAAAGGTACCAGGCCTAGACTCAGTTCAACATCAGGCCCTCCTATCTATGAACACCCACGACTAAATTCTGATAAACTTGCCATTGCCAAGCAAGATTTCAACCTACTGCTACATCATGGAGTCATTCGCCCTTCAAGTAGCCAGTGGGCTAGTCCAATCCACATGGTATAGAAGAAGACGGGTGGCTGGCGCACAACAGGTGACTATCGCAAGCACAATTCACAGACAATACCAGTTCCTCATGTTGAGGACATTTTCCACCGCCTTGAAAGGAAGAAGATTTTTTCCACAATAGACCTCGTTCGTGCCTATCACCAGGTTCCAGTAGCTCCAGAAGATGTTCCGAAAACTGCAGTGGCAACCCCATTTGGCCTTTTGAATTCCTTGGTATGCCAGCTGGACTTCGAAATGCCACTCAAACATTCCAGCGCCACATGTATAACATCCTGCGCAACATTGACTTTGCTGCCTGTTTCATTGATGACCTCATCCTTTTCTCAAGCTCTCATGAACACATCCAACATCTTCGGTGCATCTTCAAGGCTCTACAAGATCACAAACTCACAATAAATATTGACAAATGCCGATTTGGTCAAGAAGAAGTTCTACACTTAGGGTTTACCATCAATCAACAGGGCTGCTTATCACTTCCAGACTAGGTCCAGGCCATCACCAATTACCCAAAGCCAAAAACTGGGTCTGACCTTTGCCGCTTCCTTGGCATGCTCAATTATTACAGACGCTGCATCCCTCATGCTGCCCAACTTCAATCACCACTGAATGAGTACCCCAAGAGAGCAAAGAAGAAAGACAAAAGGAAGATTGACTGGAATCAGCCTGCTGAAGAAGCATTTGAGGCATGCAAGAACAGCATCATCTCAGCTACTCGTACATCCTTCATCTTCACAACAGCTCCTCTAGTACTCCTCAGTGGCGCCTCTGACACTGCCATTGGTGCAGCTCTTGAGCAGCTGGTCAATGACAGATGGACACCAGTGGGCTTCTTTTCTTGCAAGCTCAGTGCAGCAGAACGAAATTGATCATGAACTTCTGCCATTTTTGCGGCCATCAAGTTTTCAAGCATCAACTTGAAGGCCGACAATTCCTTGTAAAGACTGATCACCGACCTCTTGTATATGCCTTTTCCCAATGAGCAGACCGAGCATCTCCCAGACAGCTACGACCGAGCTTGTCCATGTCAATGGAGGATCGATGTAATCTCTATGCCATTCATTCTCACTTGTGTGGCTATCCATGCTGCACAAGAAGATGATGATGAGCTACAATCAATCCGTGAAAACAGTTCACTTAATCTTCAGTAACTCTTCATGGACAATGTTAGCATTTTCTGTGACGTTAGTGATGGTGTTGCCCGTCCATGCATACTTGCCAGTCGTCGCCGAACAGCCTTTGATGTAGTCCATAGTCCTGCCCATCCAAACGCACGCCCCACAATAAGAGAACTCCGGAATAGGTTTGTCTGGCCTAGCATCAGGAACCTAACCCAAACTAACCCTAATGGGCATACTTGTTTTCCTAGCAAAATTTAAGATCAGATGAGGATTTTAGGAAAAAAAACAAGAGGAACATCACAATGGAACTACAATTTTAGAATAAATCCCGCATTTAAATATATCATCTTTTCCTTCAGACCCAAAGCATTTGTTATATCTCGGGGTGGTAAAAAAACATCCTTATTTGGTGCTCATCTAAAGTTACGCCAGGTAAATTGAGGAGCAGACTTCCAAATAGCGTTAAGTGCCTTTAAACAAAATATTGGGAAACCAGGAAAAAGTGTTAAATGCATATTAGAGATGCTAAGGTGGTTTTTCAAGTTCATGTTAAACTTATGGCATCTGGTTGAATGTTAAATATATTTGAAAAAAATTATTTGCTAGTTTTTAGTATTTTTTTTTAGAAAAAGGTATCAACTAAAATCTGTTTGAAAGTCTAAACCTAACTTAAATCTCTTTGAAAGGCAGAACCTAAGATAAGTCTATTTGATTGTCAAAATACATTTAAGTCTGGTGTTATTATCAATCTTTATTAAATTCAATAACCTTGAGATCCGATGCCAATAATGATAAAACCGATACAATTGATCAAAACACTATACAATACAAATGGTTTATTAAAGGAACGAACTTTTTAAAAATTATAAACAAAAAAAGGGTTGTGCACTATGTGCGCATATCTGAAGTGAAACTTCTTAAACTTAAAGGCCCTAGCCTTATACATATCGTAAAGATTTGGTTAAAAAATAGTTTTTTTTTAATATACCACTCAATTAACAAAAAGAGAAAACCTAAATGAAACAAAAAATATCCTTCATAAAAGTTTCGCTTATGTCTTGACAAGGTAATAGAGCAAAGCCCATATTTTTTGCTTGTAAACTATCAAAGATATCACAATAATTAAACGTTCTAGCCTTGTACATATCTTAACGGATTTGGTTCAAAGTAGTTTTTTTAAATATAACACTCAATTATTAACAAAAAGAGAAGACCTAAATGAAAAAAAATATTCTTCATAAAAGTTTCGCTTACATCTTGACAAGGTAATAGAGCAAATTCCATATTTTTTGCTTGTAAACTAACAAAGATATCACAATAAAATCTTATACATATCGGAATGGATTTCGTTAAAAAGTAGTTTTTTTAAATATACAAGTCAATTAACAAAAAAGGGAAAGCCTAATTGAAAAAAAAATATTCTTCATAAAAGTTTCGCTTATGTCTTGACAAGGTAATAGAGCAAATGAGGAGCATCCACGCAAAAGTAAACAAATTCATTTGAACTAATTTTGCATAAAACGATAATTTCGCTGTAGCCACAATTTTGAAAAAATTTGGAAATTTTTTTTTGTTAAAATTTTTAAAAAAATATAAGTAAATATGCTACAATGTTTGTTTTTTTTTGCAAAAATATTAGAGGAGTTATTTCGATTTATGATGTGGATTTGTTTACTTTTGCTTCAAATCTGAGAATTTGTACTGTTTTGCTTGACCAGCCTGTTGGATTTGTTCTGTTTTGACTGACATAATAAAAGCAGTTTTAAGCGGATACATATTAATTTATTAAATCAACTTAGAAAAATATTACAAATAAACAAAAACTTATTTTTTAAGTAATCTTACTTGGGAAAATATCATGAACATTAAAGGTGAAGCGCAGGATCTTCTTCACATAAACCGCTTTCCTGTTCTCCATATTCAGCGTTATCTTCTTCTGCCATCTGTGTAGCGTTTTCAATTATATCACCATCAATGATACTTTTATACCAGGCTAGTTCGGGATCTGCCCGCCAGTCATGCATCATTAAATTCCGCCTTTAGGAGAGTTTCAACATTGGTGACTTTTTCAGATGGTAAGTGGCGTACCAATGGTAACTGTTCCAATTCATAATTTCCCCCCTAATTCCCCCCTTAAATTAGAGCTCCGTTCCCCCGCGTATGGTCTAAGGTAGCCCCCTCATGGGGCGCACCTACCATAAAAATTTCGACCCCATACTTCTTCCCGTTCTGCCGGAATGAAATATTTAAATTTTTCCTTATCTCCAACTGGCCAAACTTTGGGGGGGGGGTTACGGGGTCCCGTTTTCGTCCAGGATCTTCTTTTTACCCCGGCTACATCCCCTGAAAATGTCGGCCCTGTACCTATACGGGAACATGCCAGTATAAGGAGCGTTACGTTACATATCCGAGCATGACGCGTGATGCGTGACGGCTCGATCTCATTCAACCCCCACAAAAAAAAAATTGCAAAACGCGCCTAAAGAACTTTTCACTTCAAAAATAAAACAGTGTATTGTCTTACCTTTCACGCCGTTCCCACTCTCTTTTAGTAGGTTTTCCTTGTCTTTTTCGAGAGCCACTGTTACCTTCACCTACTGAGATAGAAGAGTCATCCATTTTAAATAATAAATCAATAAATAAATCACTATAAACAAGTAAACTACTCCAAACAACTTCTAGCTAATGCGACGTGACGCCGCAATAGTGAAATTAATATGTTTGCAGGCGTGGCGGCCTCTATCATTTATTTACCCAAAATCGCGGAATGGTTTGCTGCACGAAAACACGTCCAGACAAAGTGCATCAACCGTTATTTACAATGTTGCATACTAGATGGTACACTATGTATAAAATATGATATTTATGAGGCAGTTTTAAAATACCTCTGGATTTGTTCACTTTTGCATGGGTTATAGCACCGCGTTCGTATTTTCTGCAAGGATTTGTTGCTTTTTGAAAGAAATTCCACTGAAATTGACGAAAATTAATAATACACGGATTTGTTACTCTTTGGTTGAAAATACTGATTTGACTCCACCATTATACAAGGATTTGTGTACTTTTGGTTAAAACGGTGCATGGGGTTTCATAGAAATGATCAAGATCTACATGATGCAATATTTATCTCATTTTCTGGTAAAAATGGATTTGTTTACTTTTGCGTGGATGCTCCTCAAATTCCATATTTTTTGCTTGTAAACTATCAAAGATATCACAATAATTAAAC
>JAEQML010070493.1:0-16747 GCA_016904865.1 Pissodes strobi | reverse complement strand
TCAAGAGTAAAGTACCTTAATTTATTAAGATACAGAAAAATCTTATAAGGGAAAGTTCTTCCCAATTTAAAAAGTAATCTAAATATGAAATTTGAGTTAAGTACATCAACTTTTAAATTTTCTTTTTTTTTCTCGATTTTTTCTTAAACGTTACGCCACTGGAGAATGTTTTGTTCTTTTGTTATTAGTATACTTGCCAAGTAACTTCAAAATTTATTTAATATTGAAATTAGTTACATAGTTGCATAATGTTGCAGTTTTTCCAGAGATAATAGCCAGTTTAGGTATCAGTGTGTTGCAAACACATTTAAACACTTCTGAATGTATGGTTGGTAGCCAAGTTTTTTTCTAAGTTACATATAAAACAAAACACTAACAATTTTCTGACATATATAAGCCCACTTTATATATTTTTAAATAGAACACCCTGTATATTACTACATTTTTGGACTCTCTAGAAAAATCTAAACACAATTTGTGTATAATATCCTATACCTATCTTTAGCTGTTTATCAAATAGTGACAGTTGAAAGTCCGGTATTTTGACACTTTGACAGGCTTTAAAATCTAAACCGCACGAGATCAAAGAAAACGGTTTGCACATTCTTATCTTAAGTTGTCATAAACTATCGAATGACAGTATCTTCGAATTTAACCCGCGGAAAAAATTAACCGGAACTTTTAATCCTCCGGTTAAATTCAAAGTTACTATCATTCGATAGCTTATGAAAACCCAAGATAGGAATGTGCAAACCGTTTTCTTTAATCTCGTGCGGTTTAGATTTTAGAGCCTGTCAAAATGCCCGACTTTCAACTGTCAATATTTCGTAAACAGCTTAAGATAGGTATAGGATATTATACACGAAATGTGTTTAGATTTCTCCAAAAATGTAATAATATACAGGTTGTTCCATTTAAAAAATATATAAAGTAGGCTTATATGTCAGAAAATTGCTAGTGTTTTTGTTTTATCTGTAACTTAGAAGAAAACTTGGCCACCAACCCCACATTTTGTTTTTTTTGTATACCTTGATATCTTTAAAAACAAAAAAGGTTACAGCGAATCAAAATGTTATCAAGATAAATTGAACGCACGGTACGTGCTGTTGACCCAGTTTCCTCCCCATTCAAAATTTATTCTGGCTGGTGATTTGAATGTTCACTATGATTATGCAAATTCTTTGCTAGCTATGTTTTGTGCGGTTTTTGCAGGTTATAGGCTTGAGCACAGTTTTGAGCCACGAATCAGTTTCCAACTCTCTGTTGGAGTCTGATCACTTGAACTGTTCGTTTTCCTTGCTGTTCAGCTTATTTCCGACAAGTACAGTGACGACTGCACTTGCCAATTGAAAATTGAAAAAATGTTTTATAAACAGAACAGTAGCTGGACGGAGAATGAGATTAAAAGGTATTTTAGATTGTTTTTTCGAAGTGGTTTTCTCATACCTACAAAAGAAAATCTAAAAATTACGAAATATACGTGGTGAAATTATATCTGCATATTGACATTTTTCCAGTGTAGCCGAATATTATAATAAACTGTGAATTTCGTGACCAAAATCTTCAGTAAACCCTAGCCCACCTGCGAAAACCATGTCTTCGTATCATTGTCCGTTTTTTGAGTTATACCTCTGTTATACCTCTGCTGTTTCGTTAGTGGGTCAAAATATAGCTAACCACTTTTTAGTACTTTTAAAAATATCTATTTTTATATTAAGATTAAATAATACATTTCATTATATTATTACATTTTTGTACAGGGTGGCTTGAATTCGAGTCTGTATGGGGAACTCGAAAACCGTAAGAGATATAGTGTGGGTCAAATTAGGACAAAACTGTGCATTTAAGTGCCTAACAATATGCCGTTTAGAAAGTTGTAAAATTGTTGTGGGGTTATTTAAAAACGGATTTTAAATTGAATTGCATTTTTGCATTGCCACTTTTTCCGCTCTGTCCAATGTTGTTATCCAGTTTGGAATCCGACGTTTCGTCTTCAAGGGGTCATCATCGTTTTTTTTTTACCCCAAAGCAAAATAAATAAATAAAAAATTTAAAAAATAACTCATATTCATATTAAAATATTGCTAATATTATCATCTGAAAAACGATAAAAGAATTAAAGTTCGTATTTAAAAAAAGAAAGCCCCTTGAAGACGAAATGTCGGGTTTCCAAACTGGATACCACCATTAAATAGAGTGGAAAAAGTATAGCAATGAAAAAGTGCAATTCAATTTGGAAGAAATGAAACGATTTTTTAAAATTTCTTACACGATCTTCGTGTTCCCCATAGATAGACTCGAATTCGAGCCACCCTGTATTATAACAAAATCATTAATATTTATTTGTAGTTGTTCTAAGTTGTTATTTTAATTTAATACCAACTCTCTGTAATCAAAATTTTTGTTTAAGGCATCGAAAAGACTTAAATAAAAAAAATCATATAATCTTAAAGATTACATAATTAAAAAAAATATAATTTTTTGGTGTTCCCAATGCATAATCAATGCAACGAACAAGGGTGAGATGTGAATTGTCAATATTTAAGGCTACTTTTATCTAGTTAAAAAAACCAGATTGATCACTGTTACATACAAGAGATTGTTGTAAAATTATTCAATATTGATAAATAATGTAATTAAGATTATAAATACTTACTGTGTTCATATATGGTGTAAATGGTGTTACGAATAGCACTCGTATCCAATGCTGCGATATTGGTTATCCTCCTATAGTGTCTTAGTAGAATTATACTTTCTAGGGTAATCCATTGAAATCGAGGGGGTAGTCACTTGCGATTTTCTAGGACAGAAAATCTCCGTTTGTAGATGTCTTCTTGTAACTACATAGATCTCCATGGATATCCTTGGATTCCAGGGATATCCTGGAATCTCCAAGAATATCCTTGAATCTCCATGTAGATCATTTGAACTTCCATGGATCTCCATGTTATCTCCTCCGCACCTCCATATGCATTAATAACTTTTCAATTTTATATTGAATTTGATCTTTGGGGGAAAAAGTACGTTTTTGCTATCAGAAAGTGGTAGTATAGTATAATATTAAGACTTATATACTAAACAAAACAAACTCCAACATAAAAAATCATAATACCTTTTTAGGTATTATGAGATAAAAAAAAACATAGGAACACCAAAAGAGTATTATACAATAACAATAGAAAAAATAAACAGTATATAATCACTGTAATGACAACTAAAAAATAATAAAATGGAAAAGCAACAACAAAAATACATTTGTTTTTGACCTAATAAACAATTGAGTAAAAAATAAACTCGTATTTCCAAGGCGAAACTTAACTTCTCTCTCTGGGATACATTTTGGAATAAACACATCAAGTAGGAACAAGTTATCAGTATAAGAGGAACTCGAAAACAAAACTAAACTCTTAGACAAATCTCATATAAACAAATTTTTTAAAAGATTTATCAAAAGTCTGTATTTTTACTCTGTCTGATCTTGACAGTTTCATAGGGTGGGTACCCAGCATTGTAATGGGCCCATAAATAATTTGGATGAGCTCTATTAGTTGCAGATCATCTTATTTCGGCCAATAAAACACGACTGCAGGCGAAGGTCTTGGATCTCCACATATCTCCGCCGGATCTCCACCGGACATCTATGTATCTCCACTCCCCATATCTTCACGGATCTCCATCCTGTAGGACAAAAGATCTCCCCCTCGATTGAAATGCATGAATAAACCTTCTATTTTACCTTTTGTGGAATAGCCCTGTTAGTGGAAATACTCAGATTTAAGGCTGCTGCTACACGCTAAAAAATATTGGACTGTAGTTTGTATGTACTAAATATTTGCAATATTATATTAAGTTAGCGCTCTAACAGCTGTCCTTGCTTTGGTATTTTGCAAACAGAAGTCTAGCAATTTTGTAACATAATAGTTCTCAACTAACATGTTTCCCGTCATTAGACATAAGTTTAAATCTTCAAAAAGGCAAAACACAATTGAACAAAAATCGTCCGGATAATCTCAAAACATTATCAACAAATATTAACTGAACGAAATTTAAAAATGAGTGATAGCATTTCTTTTCTTTACTGTTATATTTGTGCAGTAGTATACTATTGCACTCAGTCAATAGCGTCATCGACGACTAGTGCCGTAAATACGTGCTGTACATTGCCTTTAGCTGGAAAAATTTGTGGAAGTTTTGATATTTGGCGATTTTATGTAATTTGAACTGATCTTTTATATTTTACCACCCTGTATTTTTTACCGCCGTCGCCGCTATATTGTAATAAATTGCGACAAAATAGATTTTTTCAAGATATCTCGTTACTCATTGCTTTAACAGGAAAAATGGCTATGTACTAAATTAAACTACATAATTTTCTCTACAAATTTGGTCCTTATCATTTTGTCTATAATACTGACCCAGTTTGGACAAGAGACTAAAACACCATTAACGTGAAAAGTAATGTCCATTTCCTCGCCACTTTGAAGTAGGATATACGGCGCGTTTTTTTCTGTGGTTTCCCTAGCAGGGCTGATCCAAATATTAGCTGCTAAGTGAAAATTACACTAATTTTTGTCACTTTGGTAACCCTGAGGAACCAGCTTCATCTGTGTTTCTGCTAGTTGAAGGCAATAAAGTCTAGAGAGTCTTGAGGGATCACTGGCGCAGTAGATTCTTCTCTACTTTCTGCATCAATTTCATTAAGCAGCGATTCTGTAAATTATATCGGTGTCTTCGTCTTCATCTTCATCACTATCTTCCAAAACTTGAGACATGTTCTCATATTTATTGTCATAGTTTGAGAAAATTATAGAACAGCTGAACCCTGCTTTTCTACACGCTGCACCCCGACATCCGATTTACATGAAATTAATCGAAGAAGTTCTGGAGCAGGGGCTTTTGGAGTGTAATCACAGGGACAATACCATTTTTGTTCTTCTTCCAACCCCGATGACGAAGGGAATTGTTCGAGTTCTTCGTCAGATTTTTTTGCTGTACACGTTCTTTAAAAAATCAAAATGGGATTTACATGGACTAGGTACTTCATTTTCTATACGTACGCCTGCGTTCGTAATGGCAAGTGGTTTCACTCTGTCAGCTCGCTTAAATTTTACAGTATGAGAGTCAAGATCGATGATTCTTAAGACACCCTTGGTGCCAGTTAATGCTTTCATCACCAATAACTTTCCGTATTTATTGACATGAGTTCTTTAATTTCAGGAAAAGGCGAATGTTGGGAGAACCAATCCATACATTTTTCAGGTCATTATTATCACGATTAACCCATAAACTTCTCAATACAACATGTTGTTCTGAAGTCCTAAAATTTATATGGCAAAATTTTTCAACGGCGTCATAAATATTGCGCCCGAATGACATTCCCGTAGTTCACCTGGAGAGTACGCTTTCCTGGACTCCCCGCCCACGCTGCTTCCAGTTGCCTACATATTATTAAATGACACCGTTCCCACCTAACCAATTAGAGTCTAGAGCTAGTGTTGTATATTTACATCCCGGCACTCTTGTCCGTTGACTTCCATGTCTTCGCGATGCAACAGTTATTTGTAAGTCCGCTGATGGTCTAGGGGTCTGAATGGTTAGCCTTCACTTCGGCGACCCGGGTTCAAATCCCGTCGTTTTTTTTATTTTTTTAAGGTTATATTTCTAAACAGTTTTTTTTCTTGATTTTGGGTATGTCTTGGGTTAGTGTTGGTTAGCACCTGGTTAGTTTTCTTTTCTTGAGCCCCGGTAGCGAGCGAAGGGCCATGCGAAAAGTGAAATATTACTTGTTGTAATACGTGCCCGTACTTTGTCAGCACTTTCTACGATATATTTTGCACTATCGAACTAAAAACCAGGATATATTTAACAAAAGTCGTATTATAGTGGATATACAGCAGCTTGCATGTGTTTCCGCGAATACATTACAGTGCATTCAATACATATTACAACATATAAGACTTCTGGGATGTGGGAGCCGGGTGCCGGGATGTAAACAAACAAACGCTAGCTCTAGACTCTAGTACCTAACCAGCGCAGTGCCGCGCCGCGCTCTGTGACGCGTCACACAGCAGCAAATTTTTTATTCTTTCCTAAAGGTATGGTTCCGCTTGTGCGTCGGACGCATGCAGTGGCTGGATGCAGCGGTCGCTGCATCCAGCCACTCCTCATTCGGAATTACGTGTGTGGTTCATCTTGTGCGACGCAGCTGTCCGCCGCACAAGATAAACCACTTATTCGTAATTCGGAATGAGGAGTCTCTCCGTCGAACGCAGCGGCCGCTGCATGCAGCCACTGCATGCGTCCGACGCACTAGCGGAACCATACCTTGAGCATTGGAACGCAGCATGCTGCTTGTCAGCGCGCTGCTCTGCTGCTGACGGACTAGTGTGAATTGACCGAGGCATCGAATACATGCAGCGATCGGTACTTTTTTTAGTTTCAATGTTTGAATATTTATAAAATTTTCGTTCATCACCCTGGAGTCGCCTGAAGAGTGTATGAAATTCACCTTCCTTCAACCTTGCTCGAAATATATCATGCACCTAATATTTTCTTTCATTTTCTTCAGGTTGATAACATATCGCTGCTAATAATATCAGATCGTCTGATGATGAAGTGGTAGGCGTCACCTCTGCTGTCAACATTGTCGCAAAATACAGCACAAGACTGATTATTTTTGCTGCTTGTTAGCTCGTTTGCTGTCAGATGCTGCTCCAGTGGAAATACTAATCTTTATCGCTGCTCGCTGCTGCTCAAATGGAAATCCTCCTAAGTCCACATAGGGTTTTTATCGTTCGCATTATACATACATATACATACATATACGCATACATCTGACCATGTGCCACACCAAAATTTATCAGAGCGTCTAATTGTGAAGCGCCCTCTGTGAAAAACTTTTATTCTGCTGCTATCTTTTCTTTTAAACTATACATATCTTACAAATATAAATGACCACATTTAGCGTAAAAAAATTACTACTGGCATCAAAATAGGGTAACATTTGTTGTATGCTATTGATGAAGGTCCCATGTACTCGGCCTCAATAAATTGTTTCGTAATTGATACCATGCGAAAATAAGAAACCCATAATTTAGTTGGAGCACAGTGCTCCAGTTTTACTGGATGATTTTTAATTTTTTTAGCAAATAATTTTTGGTCTGCTCTAGGGATTACCGACTGGTCGAAATCGCATAGAATTGCTTCTAGTTCTGCGCGTTGGTGTGGTGTTAAATCATTTCCCTGCATGAGCAATTTTGCAAGTGCGAGATAGTGCTCTGCACGCACGAGCGTATGCAAGACCCGACAACATATTTTCAATTGAGTTCGGTGCAAAAATTGTACTTAGAAACTCAGTTAACCCACTACCATGCATAATATACCCCATGGCTCAATACGACATCAATAAATGAAATCCACTTAATCGTACTACATTTCCCAATGTTGCCTCAATATTGCGCTAGCAGACAATTTGTTTTGCTTTAAAATAAAGCCACTGGGCAAAAGTGATGAAACGTGTGTTGATTTAATGACATACATTAATATTCGTATTGGTTTACACGCTGCGTACTTTGCAATTCTCGTATACCAGAACACGATTAGTTCTATGGAAAAAATGATAAGGACCAATTTTGTCGAAAAAAATATCTAGTTTAATTTACTACATTATCATTTTCACTGTAAAAGCAATGTGTAACGAGATATCTTTCGCAATTTTTTACCATATGGCGGCGTCTGGCTAACTAACCCAAACTGACCGAAACTAACACAATATCAAATCTTCCAGTACATTGATCTAGTTACTGGCCTAGACGTGGATCGGCTTTTATTTTGTACGAACTATTTATGTCCTCGTTAGATGTTAATTGCCATTTGGGTTAGGGGATTTCTAGATCCTATATGTCCTCATTTTATTTTGTTTTGCTTGATGGTTTTGATAGAGCTCTTTCGTTAGAATTGTTAAACACGAGGAACCGTCAGCCATGGATTACTCGAGATCTTAGAATATCTGGCCACAACTTTCGTGTTACTTAATTCCTTGATGAAATAATATTCCTCTCCTATCAGTATTACCGTAGCGTACACCAGAAGCTTATTCAAGTTGCCAAAGGGTATTACGGCCAACGAGTCTCTAGCGCCTAGGCCAAACAAGAAGCAGATTGAGGAATGAGTGCCCTTATAGCTGATCTAATATGAGTGTTTCTGTATAGTTTCTTAGTGACTAAGACTAAACAACTAATGATCAAATGACTATGACTGAATTAGTCATGGAGCTTATGCAATGATTGTGCTTCTTCATACTCCGCAAGTGTCCGTAACTAACCAACTTTCTCGTGAACCTTCGCATTTTTGTTTGACGGTTTAGTTGTGAGCCAACCACTTCATAATACGATTAAATTCTGGTACAGCCTTTCTTTTTGCTGACATAAACGCTCAAATAGTCTCTTCCGATTCCAACTCTGAAATTATGGCGGGCACTTTGGTCGACTTAGCAAATTTTCGATGATTGAACCTCTTGATAAGATTATATGATAAGAAATTCAAGGGATTTGTCACATAGATTTTCTTGGTCAGTTTTTCAACTTAACTTTGTTTCCTGTCTAATTTGGTATATTAATGAATAGGTATACATTATAAAGTAATAATTGTACTCAGACTCAGCTCTGGGCATGACTTCTTTCCCGTTCACTGATATATCTATCTATCTATGTTATTGTGCCTTTGTTGTCATTTTTTCTTTGGAAATGGGTCGATTTGTAAGTGAGGAGTTAGCTGAAATTATTTAAAGTGTGGACAATTTAGGTTCAGAACTCACAGCGTTCGCAAGATTCTATTTGGAAGGTGTTTATTCATGAAAAGCAAGTTTTATTGGGACACATATGCCAAAGTGGTTTGTGGAAACTCTGTTAAGTAGTGCTAGGGATTTTGCCATGCAATGATACCTCATTTTTACTTATAGTTTTTATAGTGAAAACGATATTAAGAATGATACATCATTTTTACTTATAGTTTTTATAGTGAAAACGATATTAAGTACTATTGCCTTTGATATACTTTAATTTGATAAATATGAAATACTTAATAGTTTCTCTTAATAGGAATGGATCCAGTAACCCAGTCATGACACACGAAATAATCACCCTCTAAAAATATCGAAAGCATCACGTAAGAAACTAAAACAGCGAGTTTTTTTATTTCTTCCCCTTTTGTCTGGAATGCCCGCGTTCTTTGTGCGAAGTCCTATTTATAGCTCCCCTGGTCTCTTGTTCCGTTTTTGGCCCCCTGGACAAAATATGCTCTAAATCTGAGAGGCTGTTAGCGAAACAGTCACGGCATTTAATTTAAATTCGCGGGGAAGTGTATTTCTTTAAACTTTTCGCTGAGGGATTATTTTTGGACAGCCTGCTGTTCGTTTTGGTTTTAATCTTGCTGCATTTTCTGATTTATGGCGTATTTTTAAATATAATGTGCTCACTTGAAGTAATAGCCTAGAATCCTAGATAATGCTATTAGTTTGGCTTAGTATATTGTACAATGTGAATGGAATTATGTAATTAAGTAGTTTTTCGATGTTAAACAATGATCGATACTATGAAGATTATTCTTAACAAATGCCTAGACGCGGCAATTAAAAAAAGCATTATAACATTTCTTATATTGCAAAGAGAAATAAAATTCCGAACTGGAAACCTTTACCTACTTCTTCTACAAGCTGCTGCCCAAAAATAACATTCAGTAGTTTTTTAACTACTACAACACAGTTTTACCTGCAATATCGAAACACGATCTAAAGTATCGACGCGCGTTTCGCTAACCATTATGATGAACAAGTTTTTAATCTACCTACCTACAATCTATATATACTAACCATTGGCATAATCAAGCGAAACCAAAAAGGAACCAATCCTGGCAACTCTAGTTATACTTTATCAAAACCAATGCACTGAACTATACTAGATATGCCTTCTATCTTTATTTAAACTATTCTTACATTAATTTTCATACTTTCATATGTTTTTAACAATCGCCTATCAGGTATTCTATTAATTAATTTTAAATTGTTAATCGTTATTCTGTAGTTATTTTCAAAAGCATGCTCGGCAACACTTGATTTTTTTCTGCCATAGTTTAAATGAGCTATGTGCTCTTTGGATATAGTTTGTATTGTTTCGTTTTTCCGTGAATTCTGACAAAAGCACAATTTTTACTATTTTAAAATAATACTCTTTCTTCTTTATCACTGTATATAATTGAACATACTACTCTTATAACTTTACAACTAATAGATCTTTACAGTTCAACACTCGAATGATTAAATAACTGTCACATGCGTTCTGCGCGCTATTTATATCCAGTCAAATATATATCGGGACTATTCCGGAAGCAAACCGCGCGGCTTCTTTATTATTCTCGGCCCGGGCGGCGGCCGTATGCATCGGGAAAATAACAGAACGTCCAGGAATCTTCTCGATGGGCAATGATTCATGTGGAAATAACGTAGACGCGGCAAGCTAGTTGTATAGGGTAGCCCAAAAATATGCAGATACTAATTTAAGACCTATGTTCCTAAAAACTTTTGAGGCCTCTAATATACTGGGATTATATGGTTTCGAAATATATTTTGCATTTTTATCCTGCTTAAGGAAATACGTAGAATGACGAATTAGTCTATCTATGAAGAGAAAAATTAAGCATGCGGAGTACTAAGAAATGAAAACTGGTTAATATATGTTGTGGCAGTGGAAGGGGTCATTAGAATAAATCGGTTAGTGGCAGTATTTTTTCTAAAAATACCAAACGCCAGTGTGTTATTATCATTCCTAAGTACTATGATAGTTGCCCATTGTTCCTGATTTCAGAAGTAAATTTAATAGTGGGGAAACGGCTGTTTAGTTTTGTTACCAAGTCTTCTATGTTAGCAATTTTTGTATAAAAAATGGTGAGAATATCGTCCACATACCCGTGCCATACCTTTGGAAAATACTAAAACTCGACTAATTTTGTGTTCGAATCTATCCATGAAAAGATTAGCTATGAACGGTGTTATTGTTGTATTGAAAATAATTTTGTACCATGAAGAGTTTGGTTAAAGTTACATATGCTGGGGTGATCTCGTTCTTAAAACTATTAATTTCAAGTAATTCACTAGTCTTTGAGGTTGCTACATTAGGGAACCATCGGCTAACATCAAACGAGATTAAAATTTCACCTTCCTTGAGATTCGTCCCTTGATTTTGTTAATGAAATCTCAGAAATTTAATATTCCAGAATTATGTATTTTTGTAGATCCATTTTCAAATGGTGATCATACCACTAATGGATTCCTTTGGAAGTTATTATAAGTACCGGACTCGATTAAATTATCAACTTTTTGAAAATATCCTCTAAACAGGAATCTGGCAAGGGAAATCTGATTAGCTTGGTGACAGACTACTGGTCTAGGAATCCATCATTATCAAATCCAAACCAGCCATTACTTTCCCTAGTTAACCATTCACTCAACAGAAGATCTTCATGCAACGTTGTCCGAGAGATCGCGGAAGGCGATCATGAAGGCGACTGATAGGGCCCTTTGACAATAGATATGCAGGTGGTACATCAGGTAGCGAAAGTTCCGAGGAAAGTTCTGTCATGTCATGCCTTCAGGTTATTTCGTTAGCCAGAAAATGAAACCTACATTTATGATTTTTAAGAGAAGGAAAATAATTTGGGTTAGTAAAACGGCATTTGTCATCATAAGTATATCTGAAGAACTGGTAAACAAGATTATTAGTATTGGGTTTCTGAAAGTTATGCGTGAACCAAGCCTTAGAAGTTTGTGATTTTACGACTCGGAGGTGAGCCGAAAAAAAAATGTAATACAGAAGTGTATTTTCGTGGGCCGAGAAAAAATATAACATTAATAATTATACTTTCTTACCTACTTTGTATTTTTTACTACATATTTCTCCTTTGGATTTCAAAAGTAAGGAGGAAAACATTAAAAATACCGCTTTTCCCGTGACCTATTAATCACAATAAATTTCTTTCTATTCCTCATCTGAAAAAGCTGAATGGCACCTACACGGAAGGAGAGGAGGAGAGAGCGGTCCTTCTCCTGAGCCAACACTTCCCAGCTGGTAAACCGAGAAACCTAAGTGAAGAAGAAGCTAGCCCAAAGCAACCCACTACATCTGAACCACTTAAATCGCCAGGGGTGGATTAAATCAAGCCAGAATGCATACAGAACGAGCAGGTCCACAGAGACCGCACTGTTCAACTCTAAATGATATATAAATCGGGCTCTGCGCCTTCCTAGACGTCGCGGGAGCCTTGACTACTACATGTCACGTGACTGTAAAGAAACCACTAACGAGAAGGGGAGTGAACGACACAATATCTCGGTGGATGTGTGAGATGCTTGCCACGAGGATAGCAGAAACTTCAGTAGACAATCAGACTATTGAAGTGACCTCCACTCGAGGTACGCCACATGGCGAAGTATGCTCCCAACTAATGTGGAGTCTAGTACTGGATGACCTACTGGAAATACTGACAGACCTCGGCCTACATTGTGTAGGGTAAGCCGATGATATTGTCATCACAGCAAGAGGAAAGTTTGAGGGTACACTCATTCAAGTTGGACTCAAAGCAACGGAAGAATTGTGCCAAACGGTGGAGTTGGAAGTAAACCCATCGAAAGCAACCATAGCACTCTTCTGTAGGAAGAGAGAACTCCCTAGAATGAAAGTTAATCGAATACACGGGACCAATATTACACCGGCATCGGAAATCAGATATCTAGGCATAACGCTGGACTGCAAACTCAAATGTAATAAACTCTTTAAAGGAATTGTAACTAAGGTTAGGAGGGCCCTCATGGTGTGCCGAAGCCTTGCACCCTAGACAGATTGCAACAGCTTTTTAGTATTCTCTGCAAAGTATTTTTATATTTTATTTATTTTTTAACGTAAAATCTTTAAGTATTTCAGTTTTGTTATAGGGTCGATCAATTGAACTTTGGGCCAATTTACACCATAGGACTTGGACTGAAACGGTCTTATTCTAAATATTTTAAAACCATTTCGCTGTTATTTTAAGAAAGTGAATCCGTGACAAAAACGAGTCAGACAGTCTTAATGATTCTCTTTACGACTTTGAAAGTGCATTAACGACAAAAATATTGCTCAATTACCGTTTAATTTGGGGATTTCTGCTTGGAGGAATTTTAGTTTTAGTAATAGGCTGTCGGACTAATGGGGTTTTCTCGAATTTCTTTTAAGACCAACTTATAAAATCCTTTCTTACTTTTGTTAAAAATAAGATGAATTAGTTGCCAAATGAAATTGCCAAGCAGACGGTCTCTACATTTTGTTTCAAAATATCATTTGCATGCAGTGCGGTCATTAATTATTTCAATCAAACATCAAAACATAGATGGTTTTGTGGTTGTTGATTCCATGTTCCATATACGGAATTGTGTAACCACAAATGGCTGATTTCAAACGATGAATACTTTTTACAACTGGGTCAGGTTTTTAAATTATTTTCCAGTGTACAGGGTATGCATAGTATTGCCTCAGAGCCATACATTTTTATATTTCTGAAACTATATCGTTGGAATTTCGATTTTAACTTAATATCTTAACATACACTGGATTTTAATATAGCAAATTCATTTACAACTCATTCTTCTAAATTCTATTAATATAGTGCCTGTAGTAAAATTAATTTCACTTTCATTTTCGGGCGATATATGTTCGTTTTCAATGAAATTTTATTCTTTAGTGAATCGTCAATAGTTTCGAATTTTCTATTTTTCGAGCCTATATTTAGGATCTAAGCTTCGATCGAACCAGACTTGCAACCAAACCAGAATTGCGGTTCGGATGCTCACAGAACTAGATCCCCTTTCAGCAGGTATTTATATTCAGAATAAAATTTAGGTTGTGTCGCCTGAGTTGAGTAATAATTTGTTAATTGATGGTATATCATGTTCTTTCTCAGATAGGCATCCTATCTTGTAATAGTCTCCAGCTTCATTATTTCTGAGACCATGTCTGTTATTTATCTAATATAATATAAAAAGAACCAGCAGGTAGTGGAGAGTGATCACCAGGGAATACCAATTAAATCAGATCGATTGGTGTGTGTCGGGGTGTCCCTCAGGGGGCAATCCTAAGATCGCTGTTGCACATTATCTAGACAAATGAACTTCCTTATATCTCAGGGCAACACTCTGTGCTATATGCTTTGATACTTAGCGAAAATAACAATAATTTATTACCTGAGAAACTTCAGACAGCCGTGGTCACTCTTGATGAGTACCTTTCATCCAACAGCTTACTCTTGAATGTGCCCAAAACCCAGTGTCTTCTTTTTGGATATAGAACTAACATAGAGACTTCAGTTTCACATATGAGACTGAGACCAGAGCCTCGCAAGAAAGGGTCTCATTTCTGGGTGTATACGTCGATAGGAGGTTAGATTGGAGAGTGCACGTTGCAATGGTTGCTGCTAAGATTGCTCAGTTTCGTTATGATGCATTAAAGATAGTTGCAGAAAGACAGGCGTAGAGGAAGCTCTTATGGCCTATCAGGCTTTTGATCCAGTCTCACATCAAATATGTTTTAATTTTTTGGGGGAACTCATGTGAAACAAATAGGGTATAAGTTCTTCAGAAAAGATGTCTATACGTAGTATTTTCAAAATAAAACAGCAGCCGCAAGACAGTTATACACAGATTTTTATTATTCAAACATTTTTAACAATGATAAATATGTACATTTTAGATTGTGTGTTATTTGTAATTAATAATAGAGATCTCTTTGAAAAATCTAATTTGTGATGAATATAATTTTCGTTATCTGCAAAAAAGTGGAATTTTCAATTATAAAAATTTTTAATTCTGTGCCTAAAAGGATCCGTAGTCTTCCCAGAAAGAGTTCTGTCGAGAGTTCTGTTAAAGGAGTTTTTGTGCCGGATAGCATTTTACTCTTTGGAATAATTTTTCGCCTGTGATGAAGGTACGCCAACAGTGACAACAACAACAAAGCATAGTTCGAAAATATGATATTTATATAAATACCATCATTTTGTAATGCTTGTTTATTTTTTGCTAATGTAAAATACAGAAAAAAACTGATAAATAATAAGAATATATTGCTACTGTTCTTTGTTTTATTTAGAAAAGAAAACATTAATCTAAGAAAAACGATCAGTAAATAATAAAAACTGAGCTAAGGTCGATTAAAATGTAATTTCAGTAAAGAAATAAAATGTAAAAATGGTAATCAAGTTAAAACGATTTCATTTCGCATAATTAATTAGTGGTTCATCATCAGACGAATATACATCAGTAGTTTCTGTTTCTGCAGCAGTCGTCACGTCCCAAATCCAGTCCAACTTGGATTAATTGGAAATATTTCGTTGATTGAGATATTTAAATGAAAAAACTAGTTTAGATGCTTTTATACTTTACCTAATCTATTCCTTAGTTTAGATTTCACCAAACAAAATGATGAAAACTGCCTTTTTAATACTGCTGTTGATACATTAGCTGTTAACAGTTGTTCACACACTTCTAAAAACTTTTGCTTCTCAGATGGCCATCAACTGTCAATAGTTTACGATTTTTGCCATACTAATGGCGATACATTACGAAACTGTGGTCCAAACATGTACTTAGGAAAGGGATGCGATTCGGATGTCATTGCCAACACAAATGCCAAAAAAATCTGGATCCATATTATTGAAAAATGTGTGATCTTCTTGTTTCTGAGTATTGTTTAATCTACGTCCAAGTAACCTGTGATCTAGCATATTTGCTGCAAAGTGAACACCACCCAAAGCCATATTTCTACGTCTATGAAATTATGAAAATGCTTTTTAACAGCTATGGTTATCTCTAATTGATTCCATATTTCTACCGCAATGGAAATCGTTATTAACGACCTTTGCATCCTATCTAGAGCTACTGCAACGGCATTCATTGTGAGATGAGCATCATTAACAATTCTTCTAATATCGTTATCATTGTGCTCTTTGTTATCTTGGCATACTTGAACCAGAATGCCTCTATTATCTAAGTAGCTTTTAATTGTGTCATTCGTCGTGTTCCCCCTCACTTCTTGGGACATTACAAGTTGTACTTCTTCGTATAAATCAAATGGAACGTGTCTATATCTGAAATATTTCATTACTTTGATAATAGATTCTGTAACTACTGGTATCTGGATTATTGATTCGAACTTCGCCGTGTCAGTCGCGGTCCGGCATTTACAGACGCTGATCGGTGATACGGTCACCGAACATTAACAATAAACTAGAAGGTTCACTCTAAGCCCCGCCTCCAGCATTTCCGTCCTTGCCCCGTCCCGGAACCTGATGAAATGCTGGTTAGCCGCTCAGGCCTCGTGCCACGTTTCACCCCCCTTCGTGGAAGTCTGGCGTCTCCTTTGTGTGTGCTACATCAAAAGTGCCGACTGAGAGTGGACCTTCTAGTCTCTTTTTAATGTTCGGTGCTACGGTTATACATTGAATAATGATGAACGACATAGTCGTGCACTTATTTTTTATGGGAATAACTAAATTTTTTTTTAATATCCATGATATATATATCAGAATTTAAATATCATGATATATCGTTGATATATATCCTTCGAACCCTGGTATACAGTACAAACAATTGCTTTTAATAAAATTATAACAAAGGCAATACAATGGGATTTCATTACACCATTTTACTTTTGTATTCAACTAAACTACG
>JAEQML010070492.1:0-16749 GCA_016904865.1 Pissodes strobi | reverse complement strand
TGTCACGACTAACAACCATCCGAACGTTTTTGTGCTACCCTATAGAACTAGCCGCCCCGCCGTGCCCCTCGCTTCTCTGTCTGTATGAATCATCGACCGACCCGCCGCGAAGTTTCGGGATAGCTGGAATTATCTCGATCGCCTCGTCGAGATCATATAGAGTGGCCTCGGAATACTTCCCGAATATTCGTGATAGATTTGAGATTATATATAAGCAGACCTAAGGCGAATGTGAGTCAGTTGAGTTCAGTTAATCATTGAGTGTTGAATAGATATTAGTGGTAAAGTTATAAGAGTAGTATAGAGTGTTAAATTGTATACAGTGGTAGTGAATAAAGAGAGTATTAGTTGAAAATAGCAAAGTTGTAATTCTGTTAAGAACCCACGGGAAAAACGTAACAATATATATTGTTTGCGGATATATTGATTGATACTACTCTCACAATTCATGATGATGATTTGGAAGGTTTGATGAGGAGGGTGTGTGAGGCACAATCTGAAGCAGAAGAATGGTTCAATGCCAACAAGTTAATGCTTAATAAAGATAAGACCCAGAAAATGATCTTCTCTCTGAGAGAAACTAGAGCTTTTGCAGTGACAAATCCACCTAAAGTCAAATTTTTGGGATTGTATTTTGATCTAAAACTTACATGGGACGCGCGAGTTCGTTTGGTTTTAACTCTATTTATGCCGATTTTTACATAAATTACGAGTTTTTAATTAGTTTCATGTGCAGAAACCTGTCAATAGGATTACCAGCATTGGCTGTAAGTAAAGATAGCTCTTTGTTTGGCTCTGAAAAGTGCTGATAGACTGTTGTTTTGAAAATTTACTGATTCCTGGCGCATATCGGGTCTCAGTGTTGCCGGATTTCAATTTAAATTTTCCTGGCGGTCTCTGAATTAAGTAGGGGACTTTACTCGTAATATTTTTAGTCTCTATTGTACTAATAATGGCTGAAACATTCAAATGTTGTAGAAAAATTCAAAAAAACATGGTTTGCTTATCTTGTAATAATGCATTCCATCCTAGTTGTACAAAGAGGGATATTAAGCAGTATACCTTAATTCGCGGGAACTTGATGTTCTGCTCAACAAAATGTGCTGAAGAAGAAATGCGCAGCGAGGTAGAATTTGATTATCATCAATGTCTAAAGCACCAAATCAAAGAATTGCAAGAAGAAATTCAACAAAAGGACATATTTATTGAAAAGTTGAAAAGAAGTTCTAAGTCATTTGAGACTGAAGGTTATGACCAAGAAGAACAATATGTGCACAAGATAGAAGAACAAATTACCATTATCTCCCACCTTAGAAATAAAATCGAAAAACAAGCAGGTATGATTGAAGTTTTTGATAACAAGGTATGTGACAGTAAAGGAACTCAAACCTCAATAAAAACAAATCATAGAGAATGCCAAACAAAAAGGATTAACAGTTCACATAAGGCAGTTCAAGTGATTTGTCAGGCATCACATACTGAAAGCCAGACAACTACAATCAACCTAAGAGAATCGGGAAGCCAGAGAACTACAACAGTTGCCCTAAAAGAATCAAAAGGCCGAACAAATACTTCGGCGTCGGAGGTTGGATGTCAGACACGCGGCATAAACCTTGCTCTCCCATCCGAAATTTGTGAGCAGGATATGTCTAACACTGGAAGAGGGGATCCAATTCAGCCTCCATCTGTGGGTATTGAGGCCTCCATAAACGGTTTGCACGTTGCTTCGGATGCAGCCAGTGGTGATCAGTTTTCCAGTACTAGGAGGATTTTGATTATTGGCGAGAGAGTGGGTGTTTTGGGTTGTGAACGCCTATTTAAATTGGCCGTAAATGGTAAATCGGAAATCAATTCCCAGTATAGTTCTGGAGTGGTTCTCGAGGATCATAAACAACACATTCTTCTGAGCAAGTATTTCACGAAGAGTGATTTTGTGGTGGTTTTCTTGGGACCTGAGCAGGCGTCCAGGGAAATGTCCTGGACGAAGTTTTCTGCCTCAACTTTTTATATGAAATTGAGCATACAAATGTTATCATAATTGGCCCTCCATATATGGCTCAAAAAGCTGCCTTAAATAATAACATATACCAATTTAATTTGGCAATAAAAAAGACAGTGCAGAGAGCATATAAGCATTGTTGGTTTCTGCCATATGATAGTTTTGTCACCAGTAACGATCGAGATTCAAAGTTAAGCAAAGATCAAATGATTAATATTAAACTCCAATAATCCTGGGCGAACAATGTGGGACATTATAAATAAACATAGAGGTTTAACAAAAAACATGCATGGACCTCATAACATCTCTCCAGATAATTTTAATGACTTTTTTTCTAACATAAGCTACTTAAGAGATATTCCTGATAGCAACATGAACTTTATAGAAAATATTAACATAGATCCCTTACACAACTTTTCTTTTTCAAACATAACACTTATCCGAATGAGGGATATTATAACTAAGTTAAAAAATAAGAATAGTAGTGATATCTATGGACTAAATACAAATTTAATTAAAATGGTAAAAAAAAATTTAATAAGTCCACTGACAAAATTGGTCAACTTGTGCTTTAAAGAAAACATTTTTCCTTCCATTCTTAAAAAAAACAGTAATTACACCTATCTTTAAAAAAGGCAATATCCATGAGCAGGAGAACTATAGACCTATCTCTCTGCTGCCAATTATTTCAAAACTTGTTGAAAAGGCGATGGCCTTACAAATAAATAATTACTTTGAAGGAAGGAATTTATTCACTGAATGCCAGTTTGGCTTTAGGAGAGATAGGTCTACTGTACTTGGGATTCTTGACCTTGTCTCACACATTGCCGAAGCCTTCCATAATCTCCAATTTGACACAGTTTTGTTCTGTGACCTGAGTAAGGCATTCGACTGTGTGGATCATGGAATTCTCTTGCGAAAGCTTACAAAATATAACTTTTCTCCTCAGAGTGTAAAGCTCATAAAATCTTATCTGGAGAACAGGGTGCAGGTTGTGAGGGTGGCTGGGGTGTTGTCAGGGGAGAGTGTGGTTAACATTGGGGTCCCTCAATGGTCAGTCCTGGGTCCCATTCTTTTTTAATTTATATTAATGACCTTGCTTTATCTACTACACAGGCAAAATACACACTCTTTGCTGATGATACTACTGTTTCCTTTGCCGCTAATTCACTCAAAGAGTCGCTTGAGGGTTCCATGGATGAGAGAGAGCAAAGGAGTGGTTCTCGGGGAATAGGCTGCTGCTCAATGAGGAGAAAATCAACAGAGTGGTATTTTCTCTACGAGATCTTCATGGAGAAAGTGGCAGCGTGACCAGTGTCAAGTTCTTGGTTGTTCTTTTGGATCCACAACTCTTGTGGAGGGATCACATTGAGATGGTGAGCGGAAAGTTGGGTAGAAGTCTTTATGTGCTGAGGACCCTAAGCATGAATGTGGCCTCTGAAGTCTTGAAAACAGCCTACTTTGCTATCGTTCATACTCATATCAGTTATGCAATTTTAGCTTGGGGTCATTCTGCTGATATGTGTAGGGTCTTTGGAATCCAGAGAAAAGCAATCAGAGTACTTGCGGGTTTGGCATTTAGAGATGACTGTCGACAGGCTTTTTGCACTCTTGGGGTATTGACCGTGTCATGCCTGTTTGTTTTTGAGAACCTCATGTTTGTTAGGGGCAGGTTGGGGCATTTCAGGACCCATGAAGACACACACAACTACAACACCGGAGATTAAAAAGGTGTCTAAGTGGACCAGAGTATTGGGGGATTAAGTTTTTTAATAAACTTCCAGACATTTTAAAAGATCTCCCAATAAAACAATTTCTCGAGTTTCTCTCACATGCAAATAAATACAAATATAATACAATAAGCTTTAAGAAAGTAAAGTTAGGGATTTTAAATGAGTTCTTTATTCACAATTTTTAACTTTGTTTACTTAAATAGTAATTTGCAATTTTAAATTCTTTGTGGTACAAATACAATACCAAATGCAATATTTATTTACTGGGAAATATTGTTATTTAAGAATGATTTGTATCTGTATAATTTTTTATGTTTTTTAATATTTGTAATTTTAATGTGTGTGAATATTTATGAAATCTAGCTTGACATGTAACATAATCTGAATCATGGAGAAGTCTGTATATCAGTGCAATGTTGTAATTTTTTGATTATTACAAAAATGTTACAACTTTAGATTATTAGAAAATAAACCCTTACCTTTATCATCATTATCAGACAGGTTTTTTCCTTCAGCCATACTCTCAGACTCATCAGGGATTTCCTCCCCTTTGCTGTCAGATACCTCAGTAGTTTTCTCTACATTTCCATCATCTTTTTTATTTTCTTCACTGCTTTTGCTTACATTATCTTTTCCTGTCTTTGTTTTACTACCTTTTCCAGCTGGATTTTTCTTGGCTTTTTTCTTTGCGGCTGAAAAAATAATAAAAATTTCAGTTACCAGACATACTATGCTTGAGTTTCACCAAACAAAATGTTGAAAATTCTCTATTATAATTAATGATTTATCACTAAAAATTTGCATTTTTGTATTAACCATTATTAAATAATTTTTTTACCTTCACCATCATCATCAGGCAGGGTATTTTCTTCAGCCATATCATTATCAACAGTTTTGTCCTCTTCATTTGGAATTTTATCTAAAGAAAAATATATTGATGTAGTGGCAAAGCAAAGAAGATGAAACACAAATAGCTCAGACAGGTAGTAAAACAAAGAAAATAATGACATATTTTAGATCTAAAACATATGATTTATTCTCATTATTATTTAAGTATATTTTCAACAAAGCTTTTCTTTTTTTTTTGTTCCCAATTTCGTGATTTTACTACCTTTCTCAGTTATTGTGGATTCATCTTTTATCCTTGCATCTACACCAATACCTTTTTCTTTGTTTGAATTAGTTTCAATGTGATTCTTCTTCAGAGACATTTTTACACTTGATCGTTTTTCTGGAGTGGCCTCTATAATATCACTACTAGATATATCTTTAGAAATATTATATGAGACCGTAGACGCATCTGACATTTCGGATACATTATTTTCCTCAACCTGAAGCATTTAAACAGATTAATGTGATTTTTTCACCTTTTTGCAGAACTTAAAAATGAAACATAGAAATCATAATTTTATTTCTACTTTAAAACAGTACGGTCTTCAGATAGTTGAAATGCATTTAAGAAAAATATGATAGACAGTACAAGTACCGTAGGTACTGATTTATTTATTAAAACAGGAAAATATATCAACCCTTTAGGACATCTAAATGCAGTCAATAAAATTTTGCACATTTTGGCAACTAAACCAGTATTAAGATATTAACACATTATGCCTACATGGTTGAGCTTATGAGCTTAGTACAAAAACATACCTGATTTTCATTACTGTCGGCATTTTCATTCGTTTCATTATTTATAGGCTTCTCCAAAGGTTTTGACGATTTGTTTATTTCCTTGGCTATTTCTCCAATAGTTGGACTATGCCTTCCGGTATTGTTAATATTACCTTCGGAATGTCCACTGTGATTTATCGAGTCTGATTCTTTATCACTAGCATCGAAACTTTCATTAATAGTTGAGTCGTCTATTTCAGAATTGCTCCGAACCTTGACCCTTTTATAAGCTTTAGAAACCTTTTCCTTCACTGTATTCACCTTATTATGGACATCAGACACGACATTTTTTACTTTCTTTAGAAGCTTTCGATTATTCTTAGCATCCAGCTTAGTAATTATGCTTTCTATATCGTCGATCTTATTAAGGGTGTCTAAAGCATTTTGAAATGTTTTTAATAGTTCCTCTACGTCAGTATCTTCGGACATAATTGCTGTTTTATAACTGTAAATAAAGCAATATCAACAAAAAAAACTGCCTAATGAAGCAAGACTGTTTCCCGCCTTAGAGATGCAGTTTGGCTAAATTGCAAATTTACAAGGAAATTAATTTTACTTACCACAGCCAGAGATGGATAATTCCGATAATTCACTTGGCTGCAATAATTTCCCAAAATAACAACAGCAAAATTGAACAATTTTTTTGACTTCAGTTAAGTGAAGGCATTTTGAGCTTGCCAATCATCTGTCTACTGTCAGATAACGGCGCAGCGACTCTTCATACATAACACCAATCCTGTAACAAGAAAAACCCCAGATGGACTGGATATTCTCCATACAAAAAAAAAAGTTCCAAGATTTTTTTAGAGAAGGCCATATTTCTATTATTAATATTTATCTATGTTCTATTATTAAATAGATTATCTACGGCCGACCATGATACAAAGTAAAACTGAATGATTTTACAACAATTTTGACGCTAAAAACATTTATAAACAAATATCTAAAGAATTTATAAATGCGGGAACCATAATAGTTGAATTTACGTCATGATGATGTCATTAGGTCTGTTCAATAATTCACACTTTTTGCTCTGAGCACGAACTTTTTACACTTTTTGCCCTAAACGTGTTTTTTAACTAAGAGATGACACGATTATTAAAGTGAGATAAAACATCGGTGACGTCATCATAATTTGCACTATTTACTCTTCCCTATGGGCAGGTGTAAAAAGTGTACGTTTGCGCGTCAAGCGTGTTTTAAAATTATGTAATGGCAAATGACAGAAAAAAGTCTGTTTTGTTTTGTAGTTTTGTTCAGTTGAGTTTTGTTCCCCGTAAAACTTTATTCATAGACCAAGATAAAACACTTCTTATTCTATGTTTTGGTTATCCTTTGTTTTGGCTTGAAAAAAAGGCCTTACAAAAAATGTCTTTATTTTCGCCACTTGGGTCGTATTCATCCTCGTCTTCAGATACAAACAGATCTATGTCGTCTATGCGTATTCCATTTTATCAGAAAGAAAACAATCACACATACAATATTATAAGAGATAGGTAAACAAACGTAAAATACGAAAACGGTAGGTGACAGATGAGTGATGACAAACACCGCTCGAACTCGAACAAAATGCGTTTTTTAAATCCTTCCCAGTTCATGAACTGAACATGAACTCATGACGCAATAATTAGGTGCAGAATGGGCTAAAAGAGCAAAATATTGAACAGACCTATTGTGAGCTGAAATCGTTCGGTTGTTACATATCAACAGTCATCGGATGACAAGAACTAAAAAAATTCTGACAGGCACGTGACTTCGATTTTCCTTTTAAATACACAGAACTCCTGACTGTCAAATTTTCAGAGCAAATCGAGGAAAAATATGACAAAAACGAACGCGGCTATTGTCTCAAAATAAAAAAAATTTTTTTAAATAAGGTAGAATTACCGCAGACAAGCTAGCAATTCGTGACAGACCAAAATACATACTAGTTACTGTGACGTCATCGTTTTGCTTACCGAAATTAGTTGGTAAATTTTATATGCCGAAATCGAGCTTTTTTTGGTGAGTATTGTAGTATGTCATCAATAATGAAAAACTTGGAAATATTAACTCCTCTTTGTAGAGCTGCCTTTTCAATATGCCAAGGAACGTTACCAAAAAGTGTTTTAAAAAAACCCAGCGGATATATTCGAACGCATTCGCTATTTTACAATCATTGTTAAAAAAAAATAATACCAATCCCTTCATTTAAAGAAATGTCATTGTCAATATGACACTATTGACACTTCAGTTCACAATCTTGACACGGTGACGATAAGCGTTCGAACGATTCGACCCAGCAATCGAAAACTCAGTTTACGATTCTTGGATTCGACCATACACGGGTCCTTAGCGGACCATCGGGAAGGAACCAAGATTACCAAGAATCTCAAACTTTTTGCGTTTACGATTCTTGAGAAGGACCGAAATATGTAACGATCATTCGGAATTACGGCATTAGGAATATTTAATATTATAAAGTTGGTTGCCAAATTTTAGCTTCACTTTCTTGTTCATTTTGAAAATACGTTTTAAATTCGACCTACTCCAATTTCAGAATTTTAACGTTTATTGTGAATAGGAGCCAATGCGAACATACGAATAGCTGCATATAGCGATGGAAATTTTTGAAAAAAACATCGACGTATCGACATCGATGGGTTCGATATATATATAAAAAGAAAAACATCGATGTTGCGTTTTCTTTCTTACAACATACACAATATCTAAAGAACCAAAATAATTGTGTTAAAGAACGCGCA
Source organism: Pissodes strobi (assembly GCA_016904865.1). NCBI lineage: Eukaryota > Metazoa > Arthropoda > Insecta > Coleoptera > Curculionidae > Pissodes > Pissodes strobi. The sequence goes on along the minus strand of JAEQML010070492.1, from coordinate 8,602 downwards.
TTAACTACAATATCTAAAATATATTGTAAATTGAAAAGCGAATAAAATAGACGAGGACTCTTTAGAAAAAGGATTTATTTTCGAATAAACATTTACACATATAAAAACATTCAACATTTTTACTGAAAAAATGCTAGCTTTATACCTTCTGTTTATATTAATAGTATTGACGCGTCAAACAAAATGGTGATTCATTTAAAAAATGCTTGATCATCCCCCACTTCCGACCACTAACAAATTTTCTGGGCGTCCTCTTGAGGCCGCGAGATCCCGCTTAAAGCGTGACGTCATGACTTATTCGCAAAAATACACCGTTGTAAGCTGCTGATCGCGAAAATATGGCTCAAATGTGTTCCGAAATCTGTATCCACATCGAGAATCCGGAGCTGTCGTATCGTTTTTGTTTATCCCTTTTTAATTGCGTTTGGTAGATAAAGATTCATCCAGCGCCGTGAGCAGTTTAGAGATATGACGGGCAACGAAGCAATTTAATTTAAAGGAAACCGAATCGAGTTCGGTGTTCCACATGTTACATCGATACACCGAGATTTAAAACATCGATCGAAAAACATTGAATTTCAATCCGATATATCGATGTTTTCAATACATCGATATATCGTTGCCATCCCTAGTTGAATAACCTCAATTTTGATATCACACATATTCTCAACAAAAGCAAGCAATATTGTCTTATATTAAAGACAACGACAAAAGATAATGAAAATTAAATTCACTGCATTGATGTTTTGTAATAATTCTACCCGACTCACTATTATTGCGTTAAAAAACAAGGTGTTTCGAAAAATCCGTTAGGCATTGCAATACTTTTACTTACAAACAAAACGAGCACAATACACCAGCACCGTAGACAGTATTTCAACCGATAAATAGAAATACGAAAGAAATAACCCCACAAATATGAATATATAACGAATTAAACTATACGTACTAGCACTATTCACCTGATAAAAATACAAATAAAAAGATATTGTTTACAAATTTTCACATTAGCGCGGCAAAAAATGTTGGGACAATGAAATGACAACTGACAACCAATACAACCATAGAAGATAGAAAATATTAAAGGGAAACAACGCCCATTCCCGTTAGTTATTAAATTTTCGCGCCAAGGTTGGCAACCGTTATAGACGAAACGTTAGAAACCTGAGTCGCTTTCCAGCTAAACAAATGTTTGGGCTTTCATGGTTTTTCCCTGTATAAACAATGGCGATGTGCTTGAAATACGACCGCTTCGAGCACAACTGTGGAGCTGGAACTGCACGCGGCCATAATTCGAGACGTTTTTGTTATTGTTTATGTGCTCTTTATCTATGCCTCTATTTAATCTGCTTTGGCTTTCTTTGGATTCTGTTTCTTTGTGCGCATGGTTTCAATCGTTTCAATTAAATGAAATGGTTGAAATCCTGTTAAAAACTTAAAAATGAATCCATCTATTCCAAATCAGAGGAGGTGGATTAAGAAAAAAGTTGGTAGGTAATTAGTATGATAGAAGGGATCAATCGGCTTAAATATTAGTTAAATATACGTTAATATCATTTGCAGCTTTGTTATCTATTTAATCTTTGTAATAATAATAACAAAACTACATAACCTATAAAACGTTTTTGTGCTTTAAGTACGAAATATCCGATCCGGCAGGATCTTCAGGGGCAAGGGGAAAGTAACCTGTGTTTCAAACGCGGTAACAGCTGAAGCACGTGCGTCGAACATTTACGCGCGCCGGGGCTCGGTTGCGTGCTCAAAACTTTTAGCTGGAAAGCGACTCAGATTGCGATTGCGGCACTTCATCAATGGGCATGCGTATAAAGCTTTTGGCACGCAAGGCTTCTAATTTTTGGTCAATTGGTTCCAGGGCCTAGTGGTTTAGTGGTTATATGGCCATCCTTGTGAATCTTGTGATATGACGACGTGAGTTCGATTCCCGTCAGTGCCGACAATTGTTTTTATTTTTTTTAAAGGTTTTGTTTATTCCTTTTTTAAATTTGACTTAATTTGGGTTAGTTTATGTTAGAATTGGGTTAGTTTTGGTAAGTTTTGTATAAGTGTGCCCCGGAGCGAGCGAAGCGAGCAGAGGGCCATGTGTGAAGTGAAATAATAGTCAACCTTTCATAGGAATCATATGATATAAATGCGTGAAGTGCCGCAATCTGGACATATGGCAATGAATAAGGAAATCAATTCTGGTGTACCCAGACTCTGGTCAAACAATGTCAGGCCCACAGACATGTAATGGTTCAGTGACAACCTTAGACGATTTTTTTGGAAATCACGGATGGAATATATTAAAGGGAAACAAGGACCAATCCCGTTAGTTTCTAAATTTTCACGCCATGGTTGGCAATCGTTATAGTTCTTCATGAGGCCATTGAAATACTTGGAGCTAGCCCTAGCACGACAACTAATGAGCCCAATATGTTAATTTCTTTCACAAGGGATGGAAGTAAACAGTTAAAACCGGCAGCTGTTCTGTTACGGGTTGGCTCCACGATTTGACAAGCATCATACATTTTCGTCAATAAATTATATATATTATTTTATACTCATAATACTTCTATTACTGGCTTAAATCACAAAATTCAATTATTGAAATATAACAAATAAATATATTTCCTTAAAACATCAAAACAATGCACGCAACTGCGCGACAGGCCAAGAGAAATTATGTGATTCTTATTAGCAATCATGACTGAAAAATGTTAACAAAGTTAGTATAAAATTACAAAGAAAGGCAGCCTAAAGTATGTCTTGCCCTGATTTATTGGCTTCTGTAACAATTTGCCAGTGCATTCGGGGTAAAAAGCCTGAAGTATACTCGTAATCATATTTTGAAATAATCTATATCTCAGCTCACACAAAGAAAATAAATAATAAATATTAGCGTCAGCAAGAACTTGGTGTAGACTATATTTACCTTTGAAAAGTAATTCCAGGCTCCTTTCGGTCATTGCGACTTTTGCAGCCTTGCACAACAAAACACCATATTGTTATGGGCAAATTGAAGTATTTTAAGAGTTTTTCACGAAAAAAATCACCAAAATACACGGAGGTGCCGTTGTGAATGTCTGGCTCCTATTAATGGCGTTCGTTCGATTTTTGATCACACGTACTGCGCGCTGCCGTAAAGCGAGATTATCTGTCCACTCCCTTCCCTTGTCTAAGCCTGAGAGAGCTCTGCGAGTGGGAAGTTTACAGCCCTCCATAGAATGGGTCTTTTGGAGCTGTCAACAGTAATGAGGTTAGAATATTTCACTTAACGCACGGCCCTCGGCTCGCTTCGCTCCGCTACGGATGCTCAGCTAACAGGAACCAACCAAAACTAACCCAAGACATACCCAAAATCAGGAGAAAAAAAAATTAAAATGCAGTACGACAATCCAATTTTACCCCTTTTCCAACAACGATCCACACAGTTATTTACAGGTAGTAATAAGAGCTTTCTCATGACTTTAACGCCTTATCTGTTATAGTCACTGAGCTATACAGTTGTATATATAATTCAGTTCTTCATGAGACCACTGAAATGCATGCATAACATGCATTTCAATGGGTGAGAAAGGGGTTTCTCGTATCACATCAGAGGGCTTCAGAGCTACTCGCTACGGGGGGGGGGGGGTCAACTGAAGGTCAAAATAAAGAAAAAACTTTTCACACATGATATTAAAATTAAAAATGCATGTCTTGCCATTGGAATCGATCCCGGGCCGCCGTATCGAAGACACAGCATCCAACCACTGAGCTACGAGACCAGCTGACAGCAATTCGCTAGTCTCTAAAGATATGGTGTTTGTCAGCAATGTAATGTCAACGCAACTCTGAAGCCCTCTGATATGGTACGCAAAACGTCTACTAGACTACTTACTAAGTAAGTAAGTAACGTCTACTAGATAAAACCTAATTATTAGACGTGTAATGGCCATTCGCACGGCCTCTCTAAATCCAAGATTGAAGTTAAGGTGCAACTTATCTGGTGTAAAAAAACACCAGATAAGGTGCACCTTAACTTAATCTTGGGTTAAGAGAGGCCGTGCGAATGGCCATAAGACCGAAGTGGTGGTTGCTGGGATTAATTCTTCTTTTTCTGTCATACGGTTATTGGGTATTGCTTCTGGGAGGGCCATTTGCCAGACAGTTATCATAGATTTTAGTAACGGTAACATTACCATTAGACGCAAACAAACCTGAGATTGGTTAACTGATTCATTGAGAAAAACTAAGTTGTATTATCTTTCAAAACAGGGTAGTTTCGCGAGCACTTCCGGTTCTGCCGCCGAGGGACCAACACGTTGGAAACGGATTAGAGAATTTGGCACGGGTAGTGAAGGCTTTTGCTTAGAAAACGTGTTGGGAGGCTGGAACGTCGTGTCGTCTGGAAGGTGTAAGGGGTGGGACGCGTAGTGGGGGGTGATTCCTACTAGAACTCCAAGTTTTGTCCTTGTGCGCGGTAGCGTGGCCTGAGGGCGGTCGTGGTTTTTTCCTGTGGGGATTTGGGCTTTGGAGTCTCTGACAGAAACGGTTATACCGACAGTGCGCGAAACCTCCTTGCCTTAGAACACTCAGTCGTGCCTTTCATAGATTTATTTTGTGTGCAAGAGTCGGGAGCCACCAGGGGCTCAGGCCCGTCTTTCTGGAGGTTCCCCCAGTGAATACAAGGCCTCTCAATCTGGAACAACGTATAACGCAAGCACAAGGGTAGCTGTGCCTCTGCCTAAGCGCCGGACGAGGGGTGTGCTGGCTAATTGCCTCATATGAGAGCAGAGCCATAGTGTCTGCCGAAGCCTTTAAAGATCCTTTACATAAATAGTGCACTATATAAAAATCGACCTCTCCTATTGGTCGATCCATCTCGTATTACGATATGCCTGCGTGATGTAATCGATTTCTGGCAAGGGTTCTCGTGGTGTAGAGGTTTATACAACTGGGTCCCACCTGGACGGCCTAGGTTCGAACCCCGTCGCTATTTTCTTTTTTTTAAGATTATGTTTCTGAACAGTTTGTTTTCTTGATTTTGGGTATGTCATGGGTTAGCACCTGGTTGGTTTCCTTTTCTAGGGCCCCCGTAGCGAGCGAAGCGAGCGGAGGGCCATGCGGATCGACCAATAGGAAAGGCCCATTTTTATAAAGTGCACTATTTGTGTAAAGGATCTTATAATGCTCTTCCGAAAGGGGGCACAAATTATACTATACTAGTTTCGCGAGCAGCTTCCAAGTAAAAACCAAAATGTTTATTAAGTAGGAACAGGTGAAACTTAAAAAATATTCTCAAGCTCTCTACAGGTTTTGCTTTAAAACTTGTGCCACCCTAGGTTGGTTAATTGAAATATAAAAAAAAAATTGATCATTATTTTTACCTGATGATGGGCATATATATTGGTGGTTAAATACCATATATGTTTTCTATTATTTAATTTTGGATGCATGCCTCCTTGGTTACTCTCGATCCAAAAAAGTTTGCGTATTGCAACACTACTAAATTTAAGCTAAATATTCTTACGCACAAGCTACAAGAGAAGTGTATTTCTCGGATTTTATCGTCCTTGACAAGAATAAAATCCGATAAATAGGAACAAATAAGAAAATAAATTAAGAGAGATGTAGGATAAAGTATCGCAGTGTCTCGATGAATTGCGTTTTTTCAATTTTGGTAATCGGTAGCTATATAAGTTAAAACCCAAATATAATAATATATAACATACTTGGTTGTTTACCCTGAACTAGGTCAGATTAAGCCTGGATAGTTCCAATATGCGTTGGAAAAATTGCTCTGATATCCACTTCGACAAAGAATCTTGAAAATGTCTTTTTTAAATTTAAATATTATTTCGGCCATTATACTTTTCATATTAAATGCAGAATGGTCCTGGCAGCTGAGGCCGTAAAACAAAATTGGAAAAAGAAGAAGGGTTGACAAGGAATTAAATTATACACACACATCAAGCATACTGCATACATTAGCACGTAAATCCCAACCCCGCCCGTCAATAGTGTCAATGTTGTTTACATTTTTGGACTTCAGGCATTGGTATAAGACTTTTTGAGCAAATCAGGAATGTGATATCGTGGCTCAGGCGGTGTGGCTCCCACTTAAAACACCAGGGCTGTTGGTTCGATCCCGGCCGAACGCAACACTTTTTTATTTATTATTTTTGGATTAGTTAGTTTTTTGGTTGGCCTTGTGTTAGACTTGGGTTAGCACTTGGTTAGTTTCTTTTTCTAGAGTCCCGGAGCGAGCGAAGCGAGCGGAGGGTTATGCAAAGCTATAATAATACCCCGGCTGACGGATCGCAACTTGTTATTTAGCCGCTCGTAAATCTTGGCAACATCGCATTAAACGTCAAACTATTGACGGGCGGGGTTGGGGTTTACGTGCTAGTTACTGCATACACCTCTCGCCTATTTCTTCTATGGTAATATCCTAACCTAACCTAAATTTATGAAATGTCAAAATACTGAAAATACTGCAATTTTTTTAAAGAAATCAGTGAAAATTCAGATCTTCTTATTTGAAAAAGAAAACAAACACTATGGAAAAACAGGCAGATTTAGAGACAAAGTATCAAAAATTAGCAACAGAATATTCCAAGGTAATTCAACCATGTTTTTGGTCGATCTGTGTATTTTGTATCCCCAGGAAATATCAATTTAGATAATTACAAACATCTTTTAGGTGAGGTCTCAAGCATCTGTTCTTAAAAAAGCCGTGTTAGATGAACAAGCAAAAAACTCAGAATTTAAGGAAGTCATTAGAAAGCATGAACAAACTATAAGAAAATATGATCAGGAAATGGAAAGCATTACGTTTCGAAATGAGCAGGTAGTTAAACTACAGTTGCTACAATTAGATTATTAACTGAATTAAAATACTTCATGTATAGGTAAGTATACAAGTTAGAATCCATATTTTTTTTTGTATATTTAGTTGACTAAAAGGATATCAGTTCTTCAACAAGAGCTACAAATCAATAGCCAAAGCAAAAAAGGTAAACAGAAAACCATCGACAATAATCCAGTAGTAGATCTTGGAATAATAGATGAAGAGTTTCAAAAGAAAATTCTAGAAAATGCTCAGCTGCTCAGTAGTGTAAGTATAGAATAGATACTTTATTGAAATAACTCAAATTATTTTGCATTCAGATTTTTCTTGTGGACTGAAATGATGCCACTACTTTGTGGCCAAAATGTTTGTGAAAAAAAAATTCCTTACCATAATTGTGTGACACACTCCTTTGTTTATATGATAAGGACATTCATCCGATTTATTTCAGTAATCGTTTCATCGTTAAAATTTCTTATAGTTTTTGTGTTATTAATGGTACATAGGAATAGCCTAACAAACCTAACTCTTTCTAGATATCAGACAAAGATATAGAAATATTAAGTTATAAAGAAAGAATTGAATGGTTGGAAGGAAAAATCTCTAGTTTAGAATCAGAATTAGGCAATCGAGATGATCTGCATAGAGCAAAGCTTGATAAACTTCAGAAAGAAAACAATTCTTTAAAAAGCCAAATCAAAGAAATGACTTTAAAAAGTGATGAAAGAAGAAGTTCTATAATTGAAAGTGATGAAAAGGTCAGTTATTTTATCTCTATTTTTGTCTTGTTTCTTGATGTACCAAGAAGATTTCATTGTTAATCAATCAATTTGAAGTTCCAGTGCTACATGTGTGAGTGTGTTTTTAATTTAAGATTTCATTTTGGAAAGCTGAAGCTGAAAAATTGAGATCGGAATGTGAGCTTTTCAGAAGCAAACCAACGTCGAATGGACAGCTGGAAACATATTATGAATCTCAATTGAGAGATATGCTGAGAGCTAAGACACTGGCCTTGTCAGAAACCAAATCTCTATTTGCTGAGGATCAAGCACTTAAATCAAGGTAAGAACATCAATATTGAAATTACTTATATCTTTAAATAACTAAACTAATTCATCAGGTTAGAAAACCTTATTTTGGAAAACGCTGACCTCCAAAGCAAGCTAGACAAAAGCCATGAAGAGTTAGTCACGACGAACGAGAACTACAGGAGTCAACTTGATGCCATGACGGAACATTTAGCTACCCAAAATGAGAAAATTACGCATCAGTGTGATGAGATTCAGATTCTAAAACACAAATTATCTAGCAAGATATAACGATCTGCACATAATGATTAAGTTAGCTGGTTACTCAAGATCAAATCTAGTATAATGGGGGTCAGTGAAATCCTAATTTAGGCATCTAATTCAAAATGTTAATTGCATTGTCAAATTTTGCCAATGGTATTATTAGTTTCTCCATGATATAAGTCAACATTCCATTGATATATGATTTTTATTAAATGTTTTATACAATCGTATGAATATGAAACAGAAACTACCGACCCTCTTATCCACCATTTGCATATAATTACCGTTATTATGGAGGCTTTTATGGCTTTTAAACCTTTAAAAAATTGTGGTTTTTGGAATTACACAGTGTGTAACTTTCAATAAAATCCCAGGAACCTTGATTTATTATTAATATTATTTTAAATATTGAATTGTGATTTATTACGTTGCTTTATTTGTTATAAAATAAATATACTATTTATAGTTAATTAAGTTT
>MU195102.1:0-13100 GCA_016904865.1 Pissodes strobi | reverse complement strand
ATTATTATTATTATTATTATTATTATTATTATTATTATTATTATTATTATTATTGGTGTTATGGAACTGAATATGTTGTTACATATTCAAAGTAAGATGTTGCCTGTAATAGGAATAATAATATATTAATTATGCTGTTGCAAATATGCGAATTTTCTATTCAAAGTACTAGTGAATATTTAAACCTTTGATGCGATATATTGCACAGAAAAGTTATTGGTGCTATTTTTTACCAACACACACTAACTGCAGAAATTGTAGACATGTTTTTAGAAATTTTACGATAAAACTATTGCCGTGAAGATGCCCACAACATTGTGGTCGGCACAATCATATTAATGTTGACTGGAAGATTTCTAATTGCAAAATGAACTACTTGCAGCCCAGATTTAACCCCGTTGGAGCCTTTTGATAGAGAAGGAGGATAACTTTCACCGAAATATGAAACCATCATCAAATTTCTAGGAAATGTGAATATTTAGATTTAATGATTCATTTTGAGATTTTCTTGTGTTATTTTAATAATTTATTAAATTACAAGGAAAATACGTTAAAAGTGATTTATGTTCCTGTCGCGATAGTTGAACACCTTATGTAATAAAGAAAATTATTAATCATAAGCAGGGCTTATTTATACATTATTTTAATTAAAGAAAATATTTACTGACAATATAAGAAAACCAATCTATGAAATGTCATCATAATTTTATGACAAATTTAAAAATAAAGTGTTGGGTATAAAAAAATTGCAGTAATGGTTGACGTTCTTCTAAGACTTTGCATATAAGTGAAATCCGTAGACAAAAATGTAACAAATCAGGGACATTCCTTTATACATATATCACTTTTATTCTAAATTAGATATTAAAAAGTTAAGTGGGTGGCGCAATCATTTAAAAATTGCTGTGAAAAGTCGTTTATTCAGAATTGAATCTGCCCATATTAGTATCTAATAGGGCAACTAGGGATTGTATTAAGGGTTACCAACTCTCACCGAATTTCGGTATTCTCCCGGAAAATGATAGTTTGGTTTTAAGAATCTCCCGGCTATCGGTATGCAGTTAAATTTTCCCGGAAATTTAACAAAAATTGCCGTCACAGCGTTTTCATATTTTTTATGCTCGATTTTTATATGCTTTAAAATAATACAATATTGATGAATAAAAGTCGTAAATTGTGTTATCTTGTAAATATTTCTATCAGAACTGTAAGAGTATAATTATTTTTCGCTTAGAAGAGATTCGTCCAACAAAGGGAATTTAAAAATGTTTCCAGTTCAATGGTTTGCACTTAAATATGGTTTTAAACAAGGTTTACTTAACTTTTATGAAGACCCTGCTGAAACTACTGAAACTATTAAAACACAGCTCTGTATAGTTTTACAGGAAAATGGGCATCGGGACCTTCACTATTCGAAGATAACGCTTCCGTCAACTATGCGATTCATAACTCAGTTTTCCAAAAACTTAAAATGGAAAACCCAAATATTATATAGGCGAATTGTAAGTACCACAATTTGCACAATTGTAATAAATATGCATTAAAAGCTTTACAGTTTGATGTGGAATTGTTGGTATTGAAAGTTTACAGCGAATTTTCCGTATTTGCCAAACGAACTGCAAAACTTAAGTAATTCTTCGGTTTCGCTCATTCATAGTACAAGTCTATTCTTCGCCGTGTACCTACAAGTCGGCTTTCTTTGCTTCCAGCTTTAGACACACTTCTTTTGAACTGGCTGGTTGAGAATATTTTCTTAATGAAGGCGAGGAAAACTGTGCAGAAATAATTTGGAAAGCCTTCAAAAATGAAAACTGTCTTGCATTATTCTACTGCTATTTTATTCACAATATAATGCAAATTTTTGACATTTGTATTGAAAAACTCGAAAATGACCATATGGCGTCATGTGCGGAGCTACACGCAATTATGACCGAATTGCGATCTAAACTTATGAACCGAAAAAGTGACAAATTTTACGGACAATCGGCTATTCAGTGTTTAAGGAAGTTGACGGTTAGTGATCAAAACACTTTCAATGAAGATGCAAACAAATATTTAGAGCGATGTTTAAGCTATTTAAATTAGTGATACGAATTTGACACTTCTATTTATAAGAAAATGAACATTTAGCAATGGACAACGAACAGTGGCGTAGCGTGCATGGATGCGAGTGATGCGTCGCATCCCTTTAGAAAATCTCAAATTCCACAATATTCAGTTGTCTTTTATTTTATTTTTATTTCTATACAATAAATTTTCATCCATCATGCTTGTCCTAGAATTATTCTGCGTCGTACCTACCGAGAAAGAATATTTAATAATTATTAAAAATCATCGACCGCGACCGCCCCGATCATATGCAACCTGCAGCGAATGAAAAATGCATGCAAGGATGCGTCGGTGTACGTGACATCAGCCCGTTGGGAAATAACATTAATGTTGTCCCTGAACCTTCTCTAGGAGAGCGGCTAAACTGTCGCGAGTTTTCAGTTCTTGGTGATGCGACTAAGTATAAGTAATCACATCTCTTCGGAGCATTATTTTATTGTAGGGTTCCCAACCGTCCCGGTTTGGCCGGGATTAACCGGGAATCAGAAAGTTTGTCCCGGCAAAAATTTTTCCTTGGCCGGGACATAAAAAATCCCGGAAATCCTAAACTTAACAATATTCAGAAATTTTCGTTTATACGGCATTCGCGTCTACACAGGAATATTACTTTGGCTCCCTGGCTTCCGCATGCGCAGAGTACGAGTTACGAATGAATCAACGCCACCTACACTACAAATACTTCTATTACCAATGTCTTTACGGTGCAGCGCGTTTTTTCCAAGCGGCCTAGTGGTGTAGTGGTTAGAGCATTTACTTGTCATGCAGGCGGCTTGGGTTCGATTCCCGTCGGTGGCAATGCATATTTCTCTACTTTTTTTTAAAGATTATGTTTGCTTTTTTTTATCTGAGTTAGTTCTTGTTGATTGAGTCCCCGTAGCGAGCGAAGCGAGCGGAGGGCCATTCAAATTCAAATATTTATTAGTATCAATACATAAAGAAAAATGTTTATACACGTCAAAAAAAATCAAATAGAAATCACAAGGACACTCACTAAACTAGCACTACAAAGTTACTTACTAGGTACATATTTCAATACTAAAATAAAATATTGCCATAATAATACCCCGGCTGACGGATCGCAACTAGTCATTGATAAATATTAACGGGGAACAACTGGTCTTATAAACGAACGCTCCTGTACTCTGCGCATGCGGAAGCCAGGGAGCCAAAGTAATATTCCTGTGTGTAGACACGAGTTTATACGGCAGTCTGGCTTATTTTTCTTCTCAGCAGTACGTAGTTACCTACACTTTGTGGTGCGGTCCATTCGATTATTCGAAAGAATTTTTGATAATACGTAAAATGGAAGGAAATGAAATTCCTCATTCCCCTCAAAAAACGAAAAAAAATTAAGCGTTAAAAATGTTTATACATATTATATTTTAATTTCTGATATTTTATGTTATTGTTTGAAACCGTAAAAACAACAGGGGCGGCTCCTCAATAAGTGCGCCCGATCTATTATAGTCTAAATCTGCCGTGCGCTGGTGTTCGGCGCGCTAGATAAATGTATTTCCATCATGCAAGTAGGTCGGAAATGTTCGTAAAATCACGCAAAGTAAAGGGCCCATCCGTGCGCTATTCTGATCCACACTTTCTATCTCGAGTTCTATCTTAATTTAGTAAGAATTTGTAATACTTGCGTTTATTACGGTTTACTCGAGTCGAGCGCTTTCTGGGGAGTCGAGCGGTAAATTTCTTTTTGTTTCGTTGAAGCTTGTCCCGCTATTAATTAGCTGTATAAACTGTAAGTGTACGTAATATTATACTGTTTTATACTTTTATTTATATGCTGTTATTCTACTGTCAGCTTGTTTACCATCAAACTTAGATATTTTTTGAACGTTTTCGATCTTCTCATGAATTGTTTTCGAACTTTATCGATTTGTAGTTACAATAAACTCTTTCAATGGTTTACTCTTCTGGAATCGATAAGTACCTACTTAGTCATTTCTTTAAGTGCCCAGCAATTGCAATTCAAGAGGGCCCCGAATCCTTGTTACGATTTTATCGACTTTTGAATAAAAATTGGGCGTGGCACACCCAAATTTTTCCTCATCCGGCAGCGCCTGTGGTGGCTTTTTTCTTGCCACTGTAAAGCAATTGTCCCGGAATGGCCGATGCTTAAGTTGGGAACCCTATTTTATTGTGCAGCGCGCTGTTGGTTAGATTAGTATGGCGGATTCTGGTGAGAAATGTGACTGTATTGTGGAAAAACTATTCCGTATTTCTTTCAATAATTTGCCTTTTAGTGACAAATTACAGATTATTAAAGATGGACCCCCTCGCCCTAATTTGAACGTTAACACAAAATGAAAATCATTTGTTCGTCATTTTAGTGAAAATATTTATGTTAGTGGACATTGGCTGTGTGGTTGTAAAGTAATCAACAAACTTTTTTGCTGGCCTTGTCTATTGTTCTCCACGGAAAAAAATGTGTGGAACACTACTGGCTACAACGATTTAAACAATATATATATATATATAGATCGGAAAAGAGGCATAAAAATTCAGTCAATCATATTTCTTGTGAAAAGGCTTTGTTTTTATTTGGAAAAAATCAAAGAATTGAATTCGCTTTGAGTACCCAATACAGACTGAATATTGAAAAACATAATGAGTTAGTGAAGCAAAATAGGCAAATTTGGCACATCTTGTAAGGGTGACTTGTCTTCTCGGAAAACAGGGCCTTCCCTTCAGAGGGCACGATGAAAGCGAGTTTTCAAAAAATAAAGGAAATTTCGTAGAGTTTGTGTACGAAATTACAAGGAATGACAATTTACTGAAAACGCATTTGGATAATTCTACTGTGTTTCGAGGTCTTTCACCTGATATTCAGAATGATTTGATACTTTCTGTGGGCGAAGTAATGACAACAAAAATAAAAGAAGAAATTTCGAAAGCTTGTTTTGTGGCGCTAATCATGGACGAGGAGTCTGATATAAGTATGAAATCGCAAATGTCAGCAACTTTGCGATACATATCACAAGATGGAAATCTTCATGAAAGATTCATAAATTTTACTGACGTGAGCGCCGACAGAACAGCAAGTGCTCTTTTGCAACATACCTTGCAGATTTTGGAAGACTTTGGATGTACTAAGAAGTTAGTGGCACAAACTTACGACGGCGCAGCTGTAATGGCTGGAGAGCATAATGGTCTACAGGCAAAACTTCGAGAGCATTGTAAAACTGCAACATTCATTCATTGTTATGCCCATAAACTAAACCTAGTTTTAGGTCAGTCAGCCAGTTTTATTAAAGAAGTAAAAGTGTTCTTAACCAACCTTTCAAGTTTTTCTGTATTTTTTTCTAAATCATCTAAAAGAACTCATGCATTGGATATTCATTTAAAGAGAAGAATTCCTTCTGTTGCTCCCACAAGGTGGAACTTTCAAAGTCGGATAGTGCAAACAGTGAACGAGCATAAGCAAGATTTAGAATCACTTTTTGAGACAATTGTGGAGAACGAGAATGCAGAATGGGATCGCGAAGCCACCATATGTGCTAGGGGACTTTTGAGTCTATTGCGAGATTTTGATTTTAATTTTTTTCTAATTGTGTTTTCTACTATATTTCCTCATTCTAAGAGTTTATTTAAAATCCTGCAAACAAAACTTGCTGATATCAATTACTGCAACAAAAAGATTAATAATTTCAAATTGCATATGCAGAAGATGAGAAGTGAATTTGATGTTATTTGGGAAGGTATGGACAAACACGTTGCTGATAATCACCAAGCAATAGAATGCGTTTAAACTCAATCCATGGAGAGGATAAGAAAAGTGCCTACTCTCGCTTGTCCATAGAAATTATGGACGTTATTATTTTGAACGTAACTCAAAGATTTAGTGAAATTTCCAATTTAAAGTTTCTTCATCTTGTGGATTCGACACAGTTTAATAATTTCGAAAAATCATTTCCCGTAGAACTTTTTCTGCGCTATTAGAAACCTATGATACATTCTTTGATGCAGATCGTTTAAAAGGTGAACTTTCCGTTATTTATAGTGATCCCGATATGAAAAAGGACACTGTATATGAACTTTATCAATATGTTATGTCTCTCCAACTATCTTCTGTTTTCCCCGAATCATCAAAATTAATTCGTTTAATTCTCACTATCCCGGCAACAAGCAGTTCTGCGGAAAGATCGTTTTCGTGTCTTAAAAGAATAAAGACTTACCTTTGAAATTCTCAAAAGCAAGAAAGATTATCGGCTTTGGCATCAATGAGCATTGAAAGTGCTTTTTTAGAAAATTTGCGTTCATCGCCCTCATTTGAAGAAACTGTAATAGATGTTTTCGCCAAACGGAGTACAAGTAGAAGAATTGATCTCCATTTTAAAACTTAAATTCTGATGGGGAGTGGATGTTGCTTCTCACTCCAACACAAAGGGGGACATAACACTTGGGTTATGTCGTAGAACCGCGTAACTGGTTCTGGTTAAATGTTCGAAGGACCACAGCCATAGGCTGAATTTATTGTTTCAGGAAAAGTTACATTAACCCACATTAAACACAAAAGTCCAAATTTGATTAATTTTAATGTTAATTAATAAAAACGAAACGTCTATGTACAAAAGAAAATTAAATACTGGTATGATCTAGTCAAATGTTTGTATTTAAACCTACTCTTCGTCCGACACACTTAGTGTCAAATATCCACACCAACGCGTTAAAAACTAAATTAACAACAACCTTAAATCAACCACTAATCAGTCTAATCACTACGCGTTTCTCTTCTCACTTCTTACTAACTATAACAAACAACCATCTACAGAACTGCTTGTAAGTGGTGAAAATACACTTTGACTTCCAAAACTTCTGCCAACTCTCGCGATAACATTTAATTAAAAACAGAGCAATACAAAAAGGGCAGAGAGAACTTCAACAAAGTAATTTAGAGCTGCAGAGATGCGACTTAAGAGCGTAACATAAGAACAGAGCAACAAATGGCTCAAAGGCCAGTTTGTTATTATCGCATTATTAAAAAAAGGGCAGAGCAACTACAGGCTCGACAGCCCGTAGACCTTACGTGACTTCTCCCAACTTCTGACTAACTTAAAAATTTTTGATTGTTTTTCTCTTCCCACGCACTTCTTTCGAATGCATAAAGAACCATTAATACATCAACACATTATAGACATTAGAAAATGCAACAGAAACAACCTGAAATTCGAGCACGGTCAAACTGACCTGTCAAGCTCCAGATAAGCGTTAATAAATAAGAGTTTTTATAGCTTTCATAATACTCGAGAATGTTTTTAAGGGCTAAATAATTTTCAAGAGCATTAATAAATAAAGTTGGTGTGACTTTTCACAACAAATTCTATGGTTTTGTTTCCGCTTTTGTTATTAAATATTAAGTAAGTACACAAAATGTTTTTTTGCTAATACGATATGTATGTCGTAATAGTTATAAACAACAAATTTTGTGAATGTTTGGGTGCGGCCTCCAAAAAATTTTCGTCTGTAGCGCATTCTCCACTTTTTCTCATTATCAAGGTCGTATTTAAGGGGGGTTTAAGGGGCTATAACCCCCACACAAAATATTAATGAGACAATGAAGGAAAACCGACTGCAATCGTAAAAAAAATCAGAAAAACATAAAAACAATTTTTAAAAATTTTGGATTGAATATACCTACTGCAAGCGTAGCACGTATTTACATACATACGATATAGCCTATACTCTGTTTATTTATCCGACGTAGTCAAAACATCCAAATAAACCGGGCTAGTGCGAGAAATACGCATTCAATATTCAGCAAGTGGAGAGCGCGGCCGCGACGTCATGATAATATTGCGTTTTTTTTTAACGATTTTAACGACTTTTGGACGAGAATTGGGCGTGGCACCCCTAAAGTTTTCCGCCTTCGGACGGATTAGCCTCCGGCGGCGCCTGCAGCGGGCATCCTTCTAACCTGTTACATCCCTTCAGGTTTCCATCACGCTACGCCACTGACAACGAAGTTGACTAGAATGAACTGAACTCTACGGTCTGAGTGCTTGTCTAAGCGTGCCAAATGACGGTAAATTGTATGACGGTTACTCTTTGCTGCGAGAAATGCGAGAAGTTGTGCCAAGTGAAACACAAGGGGTAGACTTGCGTTGGGTTATTTTTTCGAAAAATGTAAAGAATAATAAGGGAAATAAATAAAAAAACTGGCATTACAAGCAGCTCGTACTGTAATTTCAACTCCCCAGGGCCAGAGCGAGCGGAAGGGGATGCCAATCAAAAAATGCCGAATCCTTGTTTCTTTTTAACGATTTTAAGACGCTTGGATACAAATTGAACGTGGTACGTGATACGTGGTATCCCAAAATTTTTCGTCTTCGGCGGGTTAGCCTCTAGCAGCGCGCTGCTCCTTGAGAGCGCCCCTGCGCCTCTCGGAATTCTCATTGGTAACCCTAATTGTATCGCATGATCGACAATGCCCCATTTAATATTATTAGTGATGCCGTCGAGACGAGAGATTCTCGTCTCTCGTCTCGTCTCGACGAGACGAGAGAGGTATTTTCTCTCGAATGAAACCTCGAGACGAGACGAGAGAAAGATGCTCTCTCGTCGAGAATTTCTCGTTTTCTCTCGATCTCTCGAGCAAAAAATTGGCATAATAATAAAAAAAAAACAAAACAGCTTTATGATTTTTTCATACATAAGTAATTTGGTGTTACCTATTGTATTAAATTCGGAGTGAGCATACACATTTTCTACAGTTAGGTCGGTTTCCCAATGTTGAGTTAACTCTTAACTCGCGAGTTACCCTCGATTTTGCTATAGAAAACCCGCGGATTAAACCTACCTCGTTATTGAGAAACCGGACCTTAGGGTTTTTTAAGGGTGTAAAAGGGTGGGGGTCATTGAAAAAAAAATACAAATGGGATATTCTGATACCTTATTTGGAAGGTGTTATCGAATCCCTTATGATGCCAAAATATTAGATTCATTTAACCCTCCAAAACGAAGAAATTTTTTTTTATTCCATTTTTGCATTTTTGACATGCTCTAGAATCAAAAGGGCTTAACATGGGAAATAAAAAAAGGGTTTGTAAATATTATGCGATTGCTCTTAAAAGTGTAGGATCTAGGATCTAATAGGGCAAGATGTTATAGGATAGGATAAAATAAGATAGGGAATGTGCAAGTTCTTTTTTTTTAATTTTAAACCATTTTGATTCTGTAGAATCTCAACAAAGTAAATGTTACATTGCCATTTTATTTGAGATAATAATAAGAATAAGAACAAAATATTCTGGAATCTTACTTACTCGATAAGACCTTAAAAATAAAGTATCGCCTTAAAAAAATTAAAAATTTTATTTTCAATTTCATCAGTAAAAAAATCGTTTACGTAGTAATATTCCCTTTTTCCAAAATCTTAATTTTTGAAACATTTCCAACAACTTTTCTTTTACCTTTTTTATATTCTTTTCATTTAGATATTATTGTAATAAAAATAGTGTTCTATTCATTAATGCGCTTGCCCTAACAACCGTGAGGTGTAAAGTAGGCGGTTTTTAGAAATAAGAACAACAATAGAGATCTTGCCAATTTGCTGTAATATAAAATTGTAATTAAATTTAAATCCTAATATATTTTCAAAAAGGGTTGAAATTTAAATCGAAATTTAAATTATTTCTTCTAAGAACCAGAAGAATCCTATTTATCATACAGTTCACAATATAAATCGAGGGAGTTACATTTCCATAAATATGTGTTATTGAAAATGTCCCGCACACCTACTTACCTTTGTCTTGCCTCTTTCTATAAAAAAAAATTAATAAAACGCCAATCTTAAACATTTATTTTCATTTTAAAGGCACAAAAACGATTATGTTAAAAAACAACCAAAATAAAAAAAAATTTACAAAATCTAGTGTTGGTTGTACAGGGTGATTTTTTATAATGTCCACCCCCTTCAACTTTTTTGTGCCACTGTATAGAACAAAATTTTTACTGGAAAGCTATAGCGTTTGAGAAGTAGTTTGTGCATAATACATATTTTTCTATACAGGGTGTTGCAGATTGCTTAAAAATACTTTGCATTGAATTAAAAGAACGTTTTTACAGCATTTAAAAAAAAATAAGGTTACTATAAATTGCACACAATGAAGGCCTAGAAAGCTACAGCTTAAATAAATCTTAAAATTTTATAGTGTAAAATTTAAAGTATAAAAATAAAATTAAAAAGAAGCAATTAAAAAATCTATTATTTAAATAATTTTAAATACATTTTCTCTTCTTTTTAAAGCTCTATCGGCCAGAGTAAGAATGTGTCAATAATATGATTTTTCATACCAAGAAACCCCCGTATGCCAATTTTCAAGGTAATATGCCAAGAAATGCATAAAATATTAAACAAAAATGATTTTTAAAATTAACACCCTGTGGATAAAGAACCAATGTTAACATATACTTTTAATTTATAAAATAACCCAAGGATTAACCCCCTTTAACCCTGTATATTTTGTTATGTTTTATGCTTTCTTAAATTTAATATTTAGTATTTACGAGAGGGTCGAGACGAGACGAGAGAAGAGTTCTCTCGAGCGAGAAAAAGCGTTCTCTCGGCGAGACGAGAGACATATTTTCTCTCGCCTGACGAGACGAGACGAGAGAAGGCCTATTCTCGTCTCGTCTCGTCTCGACGGCAACACTAAATATTATAACAGGCCAATTACAGCATTAAACGGCAATTTTAGTCATGCTTAAGGCGTAAGCTGAGAAAGAGCATTAAAATAGTCTAATTTAATACCTACTTTAAAATAAATATGGCAGTAACCTATTAAATGTGGTCAAATAAACTGACAACTGTTTCTAACAGGTATGGATCAGATACAAAATTAAGAAGCATAAATATTTGATAAGGTATATTTTGAGCCTCGTCGCATCTTTTATCAAAATTGACTTTAAAAGAAATTACCTTACAAATATATTACAAATAGATATACAACTTTGACTCGAAGATTTAAAACTAAAATAAGATGTAACGCTTAATGACCAGATTTAATCGCGTTGTGTACTTTTCTAAGGGAGGGCTTTAAAAGACAATGGACTTTTGCAGGTAAAATAATCATTCCACAAAATTCAAATTATTACTTAGTGAGAAATAACCAGACAGTTTAAACACCGATTCTATTTACGCGGATTTAAGAAATTAAAATGAGTCTATTGATTTTTAAATATGAAAAATGATACACATGTATATAAAGGGTGTATTAATTTATAGATTTAGTTAATTTTATTAAGTGAATTTGTTCAATTTGTCTCTGTTCTGATTTTATGGTAATATTTTATTTGTTTACAAAAAGTAGAAGATGAATATGTTTGGCCTCCAAGGGTAGTTTGATTTTCGTAGTACCGTCTTTATTAAATAATAATATTATTATACATTAATTTAATGAGTAAAGAATATATATTTATTTAAAAAAAAAACTCAGTTTTATGATGCTAATATGGTTAGCGAAGCACCCGTCTAGTGCAAAAATTATGTTTTGGTAGTGTGGATAAAACTGTGTTTTAGAAAATAAGCGCTGTAGGTAGTAGCAAAATATCGGAAAAAACCCTGTAGTTCTTTCTGGGTCACAATCTGCACAATATAGATATTGTCGAATGAATATATCAACAATTAGGTAGTTGCCTTGTAAGATATGTAACTGTTGGTTTATTGAAGAACAGTACTTAAATGAAGCAAAAATCAGCAAATCAGCCTCCCAGAAGCTTGGTGCGCTATTTCGCAACAAAAAACTCTATACATCGCAGCAGTTGCTCTTGCTCTACAAAGCGCAAATAAGACCGAGCTTAGAATATTGCTCACATATCTGGGGTGCCGCACCAAAGCACACCCTAAAGCTGCTGGATTCTATTCAGAAGAGAGCTGTGCGTCTCGTCGGCGACCCGGAGTTGACCCGGAATCTGGATAATCTGGAACACCGCAGACATGTAGCCGAGATATCTCTGTTTTACAGATACTTTCACGGCAGATGTTCCCAGGATTTGGTCCGCCCCATCCTGCCCCTGGCAGCTCCTGTCAGACAGTCCCGACAGACGGCAAGAGCGCACCAGTTCGTCGTACAACTGGAAACACCTAGAACATCGCTTTACAAGAACTCCTTTGTCTGGCGCACTGCATCACTGTGGATCTCACTCCCAGGACATCTGTTTCCCACTAATTACAACTTACAAATATTCAAGAGCCGTGTCCATCAACATCTTCGCACACACACCGCGCGTCGAGCGCCATAGGGTCTCCCTTTAGTGTGTGTGCCACTGCCATAAAAAAAATAATAATAAGAATTTTAATGCAAAAATAACAGATAAGTAAGATATTTACAGTCAACTAACCCAATCTAACCGAAACAAAATGTATATTACTTTATGTATTTTATTTGGACGGTTTGTAATAAGAACGCTTTTGCTATTATAAATTTTAGGGGGAGAGACATATGATAAAAGCCAATAAAATTGTCACAAACCAGAAGAAATATAGGGTCTGGTGACTTAAAGGTCGTATCGATTTTGCAAATTTTGTTTTTTCACTAGAAAGGGGGTGTCCTATAGGGTAATTAAGCCAAAAAAATCGTAAAATCCACCATATTTGAGCCGAAAATGTCCCAAAGTTCGAGTTTTGACACAAATTTCCAGCACCACTTCACAAAAGTATTAGAACTATAGGCAATACACACCTGAAAATCAATTCACGTGTAAAAATATTAACTAGGAGACATTTGCGTAGAAGGAAAGGTCTTTGTTTTGTCCCGGTCCTAACTCGAAGTGACTCAGAGTCCCATTGAATAAAATTAAATTTTACTTGTAAATATCCTCCTTGTTACTGTCATTTGTCACAATACTCATAATAGCCAAATCTTCAATTTTTCAGAAAACACACTGTTGCCATATTTATTCTTAAGACGTTTACTGTCGTTTCCATAGCAAAATTCATTAGAAAAAATGGTGCAAAATGAGTATCTCTACTATTTCCTTTATTT